>ML381277.1:19909-44773 GCA_005239525.1 Nicotiana knightiana
GGGGGGACTATCTGTATTGGTAAAAAAGAGTCTCACATGTTAGCTGATTCTAGACAACTCAGCCGGATACGTGGACCAAGGGAAACGCGATAGCTGGACGTGATTCTATAAAGAGATACAGAACAAAGAGGCACGGATCAATAAACCATCGAGTACATCAGCCACGGGAAACTCAACCTGATCAAGACAGGGAAGAGACACGGTCAGAATGAATCTGGACAAAGTTACGGGCAAATTCAAGGACCCACAATTGGTTACTCGTACGTTATGTAACCGTACCCCAATTACTGTTATCCTTTGTAATGCCCCATTAATGTCATAATTAGTCATTAATGGGCAATTATAGCAAGAGTTGTACGTTATATCAAGGAATCTCCTATATAAGGGACGGGAATACAACTTGTAAAGGATCATATGATTTTCGAATACAATCTACTTTGCTTTTCTATATTTCTGCAATATTGTCTATTACTAGTTTCTCTTTATTTCCTTGTATTATCAGTAACCCGTGTTCATCCTAGAAATAGCTTTGGTCAAAGGATCTAATTCTTTGGTTAAACAGCTATCCGAGCCATAAAATCTACATTCCGAAGCCGTTTACCCAATAGTCAACTTTTGATTGACTTTTCTAACTATAAGGCCAACTTAAGGGACTAAATGTCTCATTTCTCACCATGACCACTCTGAACCCGAGTCAACCAACCCAACGCCACACAAAAGAGATGAACCACACAAGAAATGAAGCAGAAATGGGGGAAACAGGCTAAACTCTCGGAACGACCAGTCGGGTTGTTACATTCCCCTAGACGAGATGAGTCACCACCCCTACGTTGCAGCATAACAAAACCCCGTGGTATAGGAGCCTCCACGTCTGTAGAGAAAGGGATAGACGAGATGGGTCGCCGCTCCCACACTGCAGCATAACAAAACCCCGTGGTAAATGAGCCTCCACTTGTTCAGAGGAAGAGACACCCCCAGCTGTGAAAAAACTCACAATGTCATTGATAGTGCATGTGACAATGCCCTGGCCGCCATTTTAAAAAGGATGGGAGAAATGGAAATTGAAACAAGGCGCTCCAAGACCAGATGAAAAAACACCAAGAACGGGTTGATAAGATACCGGACGCTCCCAAGATGTTGTCGAAGAGGGACGCCAGCCAGTTCGTCGAGCAGCCGTACAATGACGATGCAGCCCCGCATGCCATACCAAAGACCTTCAAAATGCCGCCCTACCTCAGATATACGACAGCATGACCGATCTTGAAGATTTCACGTGACTCATTATGTCACCGCCGTGAAAGGCAACGACCTCACCAAAGAACAAGTGTCCTCCATTTTGCTGAAAAAGTTTGGCGAAACCCTTATGGGAGAGCATTAACGTGGTATTCACAGCTACCAGCTCGCTTCATGGAAACCTTCAAAGAAATGGCCGATAAATTTGCAACCACCCATACCGGAGCCAAGAAGGCCGAGGCGACCACTCTAAGAGTCAACAAGAGTCGTAGTCAACAAGGGTCGTAGTTGAGGCGTCAATAAGGGACGAGGTCGAGGCCGAGGTCGAGGTCAAGTACGTTTGACGGAGCTATAACGACTACTTTTCAAGATAGGATATTAAACAGAATATTCTAGTGGATATTCTCTGCACTTGTACTATTAGGCTTTCTTAGGAACATGTCCCATATAAATAGAAAAAGAGACAATAATAGGGGCATGTGCTATTCATTTGTAAAGTACACACTTTGACGGAAAGATTCGTTTCTCTCTTGCTAAGATACAAACACCACCTTTTCACTGATATTCTTGTCCATACTTTTCCATCAGCTCCGAGAATAATTCGAGTATTCAAGGATTTGTGTATCATTCATCATTATCAGGAGGAACATCCACCTATTCCATTCTTTATTGGGTGAATCATTCCTCTTATTTACTTAAATGTTATTTATTGATGTCCATTATTATTGAATGCTACATTATTGCTCTTAATTTCTAAAACATTTATTACATATAATCGCCGATATCCGACTAGGCCCACATGACATTAACTTTTTTTTTAAACAACCTTATCTAAGGATATTATAGTCTAGGATCAACCCTTGTTCACATAAATTTAATTATTTGAACCGAGATCTATATTTTTGGTCAAACAATAATAAGTAATGAACGGAAGAAAATGAGAAGACATAAATCCAGTTACAGTATATCAAAGATTAATTTGCGAAAAGCAATGTCATGAACATAAATATGTGGAATCGAAAGCCTCAAAACCAGGCAAACGACATGAAGCTATAATTAAGTTCATTCAAAGGGCAAAATAAGAGCAAGAATAATAATCTTCTGACTCTGGAAAGTAGGAGTAATTTCTCTTTACTGTGTTTCAAGCAAGAGCTTGGAGGAAGAAGATTGATTTCATTCGTTTGTTTTCTTCCCGTTAGTGCCTACCCTGATAGTTTTGACCTTTGTTTTGGTTTTGACTTTAATCTAATATTGAACTAAAATACAAAGAATAATTTATCCACATAGCATAGGTACATATGAAGGATCGAAATAATTAAGTCTATATAGGTTTTTATTCTCATATAAAAATGGCCATCGTAGCATAAAAACATAGTTTCTTCGATTGTTGACCAAAAATAATATTTGTTCCCTTCTTAAAGCCAAGAGAGTCCGCCGTAGCCCGTAGCACTGGCAATTCCTACCTCGATGTGCACGTGGAATTGTAAATTTGAGAAGTTCTTTGTTTTCGCGTGATTGACTTTTAAAAAACAAACTTTGTAATAACCTGTAAAAAAATTTATTTGAATATATAAAACAAAATGTTGATTAAGATTTTGAAATATGTTACTTGTAAATTGTGACGACCAAACAAATAATAAAATTTAGTGTCTACAAATAATGAAGTACTCATCATATTTATGCCGAAAGGGGAGAGGAAACTTTTTGTTTACTTTTTATAAGCTATGTAATGACTAGACAAGTCAGACAGTGGATTGAATAATTAGCTTTGGACAAATGTTAACCACTAGATTGAAAAAGTGAAAAAGCTTGTCAATAGTAACATCTTTGGTTAATAACATTTAACAACACAGGAAGAGGCTCTCCATATAAAGAGTTTTCTTATAAAATCTTTTACACAATAGTATATATTATAGATATGAAATATTTAACAATATTTTTCTGTTACTCAAATTTAATGATCCATTGACATATTGTATATCTAGCCACAACATAAATATATATTCGTACTTCACTTGACTTCATAGTATAAAGTTGTTATATATGCCAGTAATACTTGTCGGGGTTTTATTTCAAAATTAGGTTTGTATTTACCATAATTTACAAATTGTTTTTTTTCAAAACAAGAAACAGAGAATTGTGGTGGGATCAGTTTAAATAAATAGAGGTAGATGCATGGGTCTATTAGTGAAAATAAAAGCAATCAAAGTGGGAAATGATATTTGTTCAAAATAAGTAGAATAAATACAAAGGGGGTTGAAATGGACCCATCATTAACCACCAACAAGCTTCATAAAGAAAACAAATAATGGAAACACAAATCAAATCTATATTTATAAGAAGACATATGATATACTTTTGCTGTATGTTTTCGAGTAAAATCATTGAGTCCATGGTCTGCATGTGAAGACTTTTGAACATAAAATCAAAAGAGAAGAGGCAAAGCCACCAAGATCCACTCATCATTTGGTCTTTCTTTTTTTATTTTTTATTTTTAAGAAAAGATCTCCGGACATGGCACTCGACAGGAAGTTGTGGAGGTCGAGTATTACGGTTGTGGGTTAGGAGGTAGTTGAGCATATTTAGTCACCAGTTTGAAGCTAGGCTGATAGGATTTAGTCTTAGATTGCTAGTGGTCAGTACTGTGTTTACACTACTCTTCCGTTTTCATAGTGCCTGGTCTTATTTACTGGTCATTATTTCTGCCTTTCATCTATTCGCTGGTTGTTGTGTTGTTGTTATTATTTTCATGATGGTACTGATATATTGTCTCTTTTGTCTTTTCGTCTTCTTGAGCAGAGGGTCTATCGGAAACAGTCTCTCTATCCCATCGGGGTAGAGATAAAGTCTGCGTACATACTATCCTCCCCAGACCCTACTTGTGGGACTATACTGGGTCGTTGTTGTTGTATTTTAAAAAAAAGCTTCTTTACCTTGAAATGGCAATATCATGATTGTACTCACACCTTATGTGGAAGATTTTATTTTAAGTTGACAAGATCTCTTTGGTACAATAATGTTACATTTTCATGCAACCCCCCTCCCCCACAAACACACACACACACCAAAACTTAGTGAAAAGATTGGTAAATGTAGCAAGAAAAGCCGAAGGACAAATATGAGCTGAATTAAAATCAGAAGAGTAAGGTACAGTAGTATAACTTCAATTTTGGATAAGTTGGCACTTAACCAATTTGACTATTTTTAAGAGAAAATTATCTTGAACTTGTAAACAATTGTAATTCTAACACTTTAATTATGTTTCTGCCTAATTATTCCGCTATATTTGATTAAACATTGTTGACGGTGGAGATATTATGAAATGTCGACAATATTTTCTTAGAAAAATAAAAATAGAAACTTTATTCTCTTTATCCACTCAATTTTAAAATAAACTGTAAGAAAAACAACTAGTGTTTTCATAAAACCTTCAACTGTGATTACAGATTTTCCAAGTAAAGTTCACATATCCAAGTGTAGGGGGTAATTTGGAGTAGCGATAGTTTGGGTGCCAAGTTTAGAGGTATTATGCCTAAGTTTTTCTATTTCGATATTTTGAAAAGTTCTGTTCTAAAGATGCAAATTGGAAAATACACAAAATCGAGCTTCATGTCTATCTTGGTTAATGACTAATGCAATTATGCCAAAGTTCATGTTGAGGAAAATAGCCTTAGCCCATCTATTTCTTTAAGCTAAAAAATCCAGAGGAACATTCCAGCTGAAAAAATCTGGGTTCTCGAATATGTATAAGGATTAGATAGTGGAGTAGTTGATAGAGGTGCTAGGAACCTTGACAATTAAGTCAATATATGCAACCACAACCACATTTTCAAAAGATTTTCGGCTCAAGAAAAGCACAGTCACAATAGTAATTACATTTGCTGTTTCCAAAAGATCTTCTGCTCAACCAAAGTACAATCACAATAGTAATTATATTTGCTGTTTCCAACATATGTTCGGCTCAAGCAAAGCACAATCACAACCGTAATAATAAGAAACACAATGGTAAAAAAGCCATGAATTACGTGAATATGCAAATTACAACAATTCTTATTTCTATTAATTAACATTTATTTCATCTTTAACCATAAAGAAAAAAATGAAATTAACAGGAAACCAATTTAATACAATTTAAAAAGGACGGAATCTTTTTCTTAATTTTATTCCCTTAATTCCTTTTCGAGCCAGCTAAGTTCAAAATTGCAAGTTTGCTACACTTTCTGCAAAGCATCTTATTCAAATCTTCATCAAACCTTTCTCCTTCATTTGTGTCATTTCCTTATTCTTTAATTTACGCCTTTTTGCCCAAAAAATAGTGTAAACAGGCAAAAGATATGCAAAATAATGGTCCACACAAAGAGACAGATCCACAGACAACTTTTCTTTGTTCACACCATGACCAATGAAAAGCTGGAACTTGAAATCCTAAGCTTCAAAAAAGATTTTAGCTATGACTTCTTTACTTTCTTTTCCCTTTTACTATCACAAATTATAACCAAATCAAAGAACAGTCTGTATCAAACAGTCCCTCTAATTATTGGAAGACAAAGACAAACTCAAATCCAGATCTTGAAACATGACAAATCTAAATACTCAAATCTCGAAAATTACCATGCCTGTCCAAACAAATTTCCAATAATCATCATTCAATATCAACAGCAACAAGTTTACACCTTTGAGGTGGTAGAATTTGCAAACACAGACAAAAGGCACAAAAACTAGGAGTATGTTAAATTGAATTATTGACAGACAAATTCAGTTACTATAAGTTGTATATAAAAACATCATCCAAAAAAATAAAAAAAATAAAAGGTTTATGACAACAATCAATTCCCATCAACATCTTCTCTCCTCGTTCGTATACCAAACAACCCCATCTCAAAAAAAGAAAAAAGAAAAAAGAAAAAGAAAAATTCAATTTACCAGGAAAAATACAATTTCTTTTTTTTTTTGGATTTTGTGGAAGAAGAAGAGAAATACAGAACTTAACTCCTGCAACGAGTAATAGCACTGCAACCACGAGAGTAAGGATTAGCCTGAGCACCAGGTTTGCAGTTGTAATAGGAAGCTCCACGACGAGAACAAGGTACACTGTTCTTCTGCAGCGCACCATAGCTGATGTACTTTTTGGTAGCTAGAATGCGCCTGTTTGACTCACTGTCCAGCTCAAACTCCTCTTCTTCAGCCATGCACTCTCCAATACTCCCTTTGCATCCCCCACCAGATCTCGCCGGCATCACCCAATCGTAGGCCCCACTATCTCCGGCCGCCGCCATTGAAATGAAAAAAGCTCCGATCAGAACACAAAGAATCAAACCTGAAGGAACTCCCATTTTTACCTTGTACTGAAAAATAAAAGATGAAAAATTAAAACACCCTTTTGCTATTTCTGGCTGTTTATGCTTTGGACGGCTGGATTTTGGTATCTTCTTACTATGTTTTCCCTGTTGAAACTTCTCAATACAAAATCTTGAACGAAGACAACAGCAAATGGGCAAGGCCAGTTGTATTATAAGTAGAGGTGGATTTCTATTCAGCCTTGATACTGGACTTTATTACCAAATTGCCAGGCAGGATTAGGAGAGTTTTGCTTTATTG
This sequence comes from Nicotiana knightiana, assembly GCA_005239525.1. Taxonomy (NCBI): domain Eukaryota; kingdom Viridiplantae; phylum Streptophyta; class Magnoliopsida; order Solanales; family Solanaceae; genus Nicotiana; species Nicotiana knightiana. The sequence goes on from ML381277.1 coordinate 26,741, forward strand.
GGGGTCCACTAACTTTTAATTTCAACGCCGAAAATTTGAAGGGAGATTTTATTCTAATGTTTTAAAAGCCGGCATTATACATATTGGACATAATTAAATGGTAAGGTAGCTATCAAATGTTGAGAAAATTCCAATCACAGACTGATTTTGACAATTGTCAATAAATTACTACTACAAGTTAACATAAAATAGTTGAAATAATGTGAGGTTTATCTTATGGACCAAAAGGATTCAAATGCAATATATGGTCTTTTGTTAATGTGCGTACCACTCCTTAGTCTTAATACTCGTGTAATTTAATTTAGTCGTGGACAATCAACGTGTAAACACTTATTTTATCAGCAATTTGCTAATTTTGAAATTGTCTCAGTCAATCATGTCGAACTTCTGATGGTAGAAAATTTATTTTTTATTTTATTTTCCTCTCTTCAAATATTAGAACGAGATTTTTTTCTAATTATCTTGGATTACACATGATGGTGGAATGTTAGACATGATGGGATACATTAGAATAGGTTGAAAGACACTATAGATAGTCGAACTTATGATGAATTTCTGAATATTTCTCATTTTAGAGTATAATTAATTAATCGATTAAAAGTTAGTAAAAAAAACCATTTTCTTAGAAGATGACAAAAAGCAAGGCATCTGATCATTCCTTAAGTAGAACATAAAATAGATTGGAATTAACCGAAATAAATTTATCCCAAGGAAAAAGAAACTTTGATGAGGTTAGGTAGGGGCAAGAGTCGTAATAAAGAGGAAATAGGATGTCCAAATTAGAGAATAAAAGAAAGATATTCAGCTGTCCCGTTGGTCACGTAGTAGGAAGAGGAAAAGAATAGTGGGGGAGCTGTAGTATTTATTGGAGTATGAAAAATAGGATTATAGAGAAAAGAAAAAGACGGCATAGCTAGTTAGGGCTTTCTATAATTTGGGCAAGTCCGTCCAATAATCTTGTCAACCGAAACACGTTTTCGCTCTACCTGCCTTTTCTCTGTCCAGCTCATATCCGTCACCGTTACAGATTCGCCGTTTTCAATGATTGTGTTTCTGCTCCGCTTTTCGTTAAATATAAACAATAGAGAAATAAAAGTAATTACCCCGTTCCACTTATTTGGTTAACTACGACAACTACATTTCCTTTCTAACGTTAATTTATTGTCCATGCTTATTTAGTAGATCAAAGGTTCAAACCCCATTTGTAGTATAGTATTTTCTTCCGAAACAAAAAAATGATTTTGTTCAAAATAAAAACTTTGCTGTAACGCTACTACGTTTTATAACATAAAATTGCATGGAGAAAATGTTAAAAGTTGCCTAACCTTTTCCCTCCCCGTAAATTTTAGCAACGAAATATATTTGTTGTTATTCTTTCGTATCATGTTTATCCTTTCCTTGTAACATGAAATTCGTAAAAATTGCACGGGACGTTCTGTTTGGTCGCCCTCATTTAATATAGACTTATTCTTTTAAAAACTTTAACTTGTACTCACTTTTTAAATAACTTCAGCTCCCTTTCTCCTCCTCCTTCTCCTCCTTCATTTTCTTCTTCTTCTTTCTCCTGCTGCTGTTGGTGCTGCTATAGAACTTCAGTTCATGAGATGATTGCCATAAATATATTTATCATTGCTGAAGTTCGCCAGTTACAAAACAAAAACTTCGCCAATTACAAAAACAAAAACTCCAGCTATAGAGCTGAAGTTCGCCAGTTACAAAATAAAAACTTCAGCTCTAGAGCTGAAGTTCGCCAGTTTGAAAAACAAAAACTTCAGCAATTACAAACAAAAGCTTTGCGTTAAGACGTGCACAAGTTAAACAAAAACTTCAGCAAATAGAGAACAAAACTTCAGCTACTATGCTTAAGTTCATCAATTACAAACAAAAACTTCAGCACACTTGTTACTTCAGGCCCGTCTACTAGAATGCTGAAGTTTTGCGTGATTGCCTTTGCTACTTCAGCCCCGTATGCTGAAGTTATATGAAAAAGCGAGTACACTTGCAAACGGGCGCAAGTTAAAACGTGACACAAAAAGCGGGTATAGATACAAATGCCCCACGAAATTCTAGTTGATTATCATACAATTACCTAACCTATGTAAGATATCGTTATATAGATTTAAAAATGAAAGTTTTAGACAAACAATTAAACTAAGTTATACTCAAGGAGATTAAATGAGGGTAAAAAACGGTTGAAACCTTCGCCCGAGAAAAAAAATTAACGATGCACTAAAACTCCACCCAACCAAAATCAACTCTAAGGATGTAATTTTATTTTGAGGTCCTTTTCTTTTTAACTATATATGTCACATGCTGGACACGTGTCAAAATGCGTACTACGCACAACCAATTTTAAGGTAGTCATAGTCATAGTCATACTCATACATAGTGTATGGCCGGGCCGTATTAAGGTTCAGTTTTAATTACTCATTCAGATGTTTAATAGGTTCATCTTTTAGTTGTAGTTTTAGTATGTATGGAGAAAATCTTATAAGTTAAAGGGGAAGTATATATCAAGTCTAAAATATAGCATAACAACATTCATAACCGATAAGAAAGGAAAAAACAAAAAATTAGTGTTAAATGTTCAAGACGAAAAGGAGCCAGAGGCTTTGGCACTGGCGCCAAGATAACAATTTTCAAATAAGGCAACGGTAAACAAGTCTCAGTCTCGAAAAGACCATAAGAAAACTTTATTATTATTGAGTTAAAAAGAAAGAAAAAAGAGCGTGTATTACGAAAAATGAAAATATTGAAAGGATTAACGACGTTAAATGGGATAATGAACTCGAACGTTATCTGAAGTATCCGTTCTGTACCCAAATACATATAATGGGTGTGGGGTCCTATAACAGATCACAGGAATGGGTCGGTGTGTGCGCGTTCCTAAACAAAGGCCAAAGCCAGCTGTATGTTCAATTAAATTATTACTAAAAATTGCACCAACAGAAGTATTTTAATCATAAATGTAATTAACATCTGACTTTTATCAAAGGGAATACCCACCAGATTAAAAATAAACAGAGAACTTTAATAAACTCTTTTGGTAACTTGATTCCTTCCTCCAACTTTGATAATGCTATGTTGTAGAACGATATAATAATAATAATATGAAAATAAAAGAAAAGAAAATTGAATTGAATTGAGAACCTCTAACTAATTGTAAAGGTTTAGACTTTAACGAATATATAGAACTTATTAGCTGTCTTCCAAAATAGGAGCTTTTCCTCATCCAATGACTTATTACTAATATTTGTACGTACTTGTACATTTCGAGATGCCTAGAGGATACCAAATTCCTTTTACCAAACCTATAAACACATTAAAATTACAAGTTCATATAGACCTTGGAGAAGTAATAATTTAATAAAGAGCTGAATGACATCCTGTCATGTAAGCATTGTTCTGGGATCATGCTATTATATGACATAAAGTTTAGCTCAATTCATTGGCAAACTAAACCATAGGTGGAAGTGGAACCACTCAACATACCACATTTTCAAGAAATTTAAGCAATTGTTTTATCACCTGAGTACACATTCAACTGGAGCAATATAAGAGGAACACATTCTAAAACCTTCTCAGCAAAGAAACACGGGGTTTATCCCAATCACAGAAAATTTTCGTTGGTATAACTGCAAACCCTCTCTCTCTTGCCAATTTACTGCAACAGAAATGAAAAAGAAAAGGAAAACATCCGTCCATTTAGAAATTTAAGAAACAAAACAATCTCTGAGACCAAAAAAAAAAGTATCATTAGGCTGGAAATTGATGCTAGACAGCATTAGCCGATGTAAACTCTGAGCTAGCATTGTTCCAATGTGGAACACAAACTCACCATTCAGTTTTGCCGAAAAAACAAAAGATACAAAAATGAGTATCAAATATCGCAACTTTCTTAGGAATAAAATGCACCTTTTAAGGTGATTAGCGCATACCTAAGTTCAATTTCTTTCATCAGCTGTCATGGCCAAAAGACAAACTACTGTTGCTTGCCCTCTGGAAGACCTTCTCCATGCTGACCTTCTCTAACTCGTGCTATGGCACTCTTCTACAGTTTTGTTGAATAAATATGTCACATACTAAAGAAAATGAAAGGCAATTTATGGCATCACCTAAGAAAAATGCCACCAAAGCCATTCATCTTCTCACCTTTGGTGCTGGTGACTAAAAGGATAACTGAAGAACATCATATGGACAGACCCAAAAAACTATCAGCATCTCCAGAAAAAGAAAACTAACAGGCAAATTCGAATCATTTGTAGAAACATGCTGAACTAATAGTACATATCTTTTGCTCTTCTCCCCTTCTTTATCCTCATAACCATCATCTTCTTCAATATCTTCAAATTCATCCCCTGCAAGAGCCTCACAACAAACCATGACACAACACGGGGGATGATTTTGGCCACAATTGTTGAGTTGCAAAATTGGAGGGCCAAATGGAAATATCAAATTCACTCCAATCCAACTCCACTTCCTAACGATGGCACCATATAACTCATCGAACACGTCAAAGTTGTTGACCAGTTTGAATGACATGTGGACTGAAACGGAAATCGAAAGCTAATAAGAAACCAGCAATTTCTCCAATGCCGTGATCTTCTCCCATTAGATTCCGGAGATCTTCAGCCTTTCAAGACATATTTGACACACTAATGAAATCAGGTCAAGAACATTCTGCATCACAGAGTAAATGAACAAAATCAAAATTGTTGAACCTACAACATTTTTCATCATTGTCATCCTCATCTTCGGCTACTTGTGGCGGACTAAAGATATTGGAAAAGCTTTTGAAGGTATCAGTCCTGATCATGGGTTTATCACTTTTTGACCCACCTGGCTTCCTTTTTAGGATCTCGTGTCAAGCCTTTACGTGGATGCCATTCAAATGGCGGTCCTACAAGATTTCCACATCCAATGAACAAACAAGAATAGGATCACATGATATAAATTAAAACATTGAGAAGTTAAAACCTACCCTATGGCCTTCTTCCATATATACTCATCATCATCATCATCATCATCAATCAAGTGATAGGTTTTAGTCAAGACAGAATTCTCGAGAAAAGGTTTTGTATGAAGAGGATGTGAAGCATAAAAAACCCTTTCGATCATCAATAGTGCACCACTTGATATCTTGAGGCAATTCAAAGCAAAGCAGAGTCATTTGGACTCAGTTAAACGATTGGTACTTTGAACCACAAAGTATTTACATGAATTGTTATTTACCTCTGCTAATATCTCATTATTCTTTATTGCAGTCAGCCAGAAGTTGAGAACACCTTTCTCTGCACCAAATTTTCGCACTAATAACAAAATCAAAGCCTATCAATCAATCTGCACGGGTGACAAGAAAATATCCAATAAATAAATTTAATCTATTTCAGTCTTTCTATTCCCACCTGGTTGTTCATGGGAGCTTCATTAAGACCCTACACTTCGACAACTCAATTTACTATTTCATATCTGTGCAACACATCCATAAAATCATAAACATGGAAGGACAGCCAAACCGTATATCTTCTTTCTTTTTGGAAGGAAAGAGCTAGTTTCAACTCAAACAAGCAGACATGGAGCAAACAACTAAAAAATTATTCCTCTCACCTCTGTATTCAATGGTTCAAACAGCTTCTGGTATTTAGCTTCAATGTGCAGCCTTCTCGAGAAACTTTGCTTCAAGCTCATCATGTTGGCTCTATATTCAGAAAAACAATGTCAAGTTTTTTTCTTCCTTTTACAAAAGCAAATGGAATTTACACAAGCATATTGATATGCCAGCTAAAGTAAAAGGTTAATGCAAATAGTTGACCTGATTAGTTTGGTCCTTTGGGATTGAGGCATAATTATTGTCATTGTTAGCACTATTTTGGCAAAGCAGATATACCAAATTACCCCCTTAGTCCCCAATTAACTGTCATATTTTCTACTGTAGGTTGCCACAAAATTGTGTGGAAAATGAAAAAGAAAATTCAACACTGATAAATATCTTTTGTAGTTCTTATCAAATTTGAAAGACTTCTATCACCATCTACATGATTTAAGATTGATGGTATAGTCGTATAGTTTGTAAATTATTGATCTAAAAATAAATCATTGTAATTTGATTGCATTAGCGGAAAAGCTTAAATCTAATGAATGTAAAAACATTTTGACTTCCTATACAATTGAATAGAAGAATATGAGTTGGAAAACGCTCACACAGACACGCGAGCGCTGGGGAAAGAAAAACTTACAAAATTCTTGAAAAGCATATAGAGTTGTCCTGATTTCTCATTTTTGTTTCTCCAGGTCTTTTGGTTTGTCTCTTCTCATCAGCTCGCTTCTCTCATCCACATTAACCTTATGTTTCAACTTTCAACTCAGGAGAGAGAAACCAAAAAATAAAGATATTCTATCCTTGAAAAACATCTTGATTTTCAAGGGATCAACTCTGCTTTGTCTTGTGCCATCTGCTTAACCACCATTCTGTGTCGTTGTTTTCTCCTGATTTCGAAAAGGCAGGACTGATATAACAAAGGGTGGTTTCTTTTGGAGTGAAACCTTTATCTTTCATCTCTTCAAGTAATTTCCTTACCTCACCCCGGCATGACAGTTTTAATGACCTTTCAAGCTCCACACTCTTTGATAGCTTGCACCATCCAACTATTAGTATGTCATATGTTGAAGAATTTGGTATAACCCCTCTGACTTGCATCTCATGCATTAGTTCCTGAGCCTGTCTCATCTTTCCCACCTTTGCAAAGTCAAAGATGAGTACATTAAAGGTACTAGTGCGAGGAACAAAACCTTTTGTAATCATCTCACAATAAAGTTTGATGGATTCCTTTTTATTTCCAATTTTCCCATGGCCAGAGACCAAAATATCATATGTATTAGCATTAGGGAAAAAGCCCCTCCCCTTCATTTCATTCAGCAATTCAGTTGCTTCCTTCATCTGTCCAACAGCTGACAGAGATGCTAATATAATGTTGTATGTAGCAACATTAGGAGGAACTCCTTGAGTCAGCATCTCGGAATATGTTGCAAAAACTTTTTGAAATTGGTAACTTTTGCAATATCCACGTATGAAGGCATTATAAGTGGTAGTGTCAGCTGAAAATCCTTTTTCTCTCATGCTTTCTAGTACTGACATTGCCTTTCTGGTCATCCCTAGCCTGCATAAAACAGCAATAAGAGTGTTATGAATTGTCTGATCAACATTAAGTCCCATGCTGACAAGTCTCTCATGCATTCTCAGGATTATATCCGCCTTTCTATGGCCTGAAGCAGCATCAAGAATAATTTTGTGAATAGCTGGTGAAGGTTGAAAACCAATTGTCACCATTTCACTCAATAAATCCACTGCTTTTTCAATATCACCTATTTCACAAAGTCCTTTCACCAATGTATTACAAGTGATTGAATTAGGCATTATCCCGCAAATCTTCATTTCACTCCAAAGTTTGACAGCACTTTCCAGCTTCCCCTCTTTGCAGTAAGCATTAATCATAGAATTGAAAGTTTGAATATCTGGAACCAGACCAAATTTCGTAATTTCATCATAAACAGACTGTACCTCATACTGGCCAATTCCCAATAATCCATTAAGCAGTACATTGCACGCAATTGTATCAAAGGATATTTTTTTCTTTTTCATCTCTTGGACCAATTGAAGAGCAGCTGACTCCTTCCCTCTTTTAAAGAGTCCATCCATCAAGGATGTGTAGTTAACATGATCAGGTGACAAACCTTTAGATACCATATCCATAAAAAATGCCTCTGCTTCATCCATTTTACCCTGTTTTTTCAAATTATTCACAAATGTATCTAACAAGAATTCATTTTCCTCAACACCATTTGACTGCATTTCTTCATACAGGGTAAGAGCCATATCATGTTTACCAGCCTTAAAGCAGCCATCAATCAGGGTATTATATGCACAAACATTAGGGGTAACATTCATGCTTATCATTTTGCTCATCGTTTCCATGGCTGCATCAATCATTCCACTTTTGGCATAGCCATTAATTACAGAAGAAAATGTGACAACGTTTGGTAAAACAGATTTCTGTTCCATTTGTTGCAGCAAAAGCTCTACACTATTTAAGTCACCAGATTTGCAGTGCCCATCAATCAATGCAGTATAGGTGATATGATTTGGAGTTATGTTAAACTTCACGAGTGTCTGAAACATGTCCTTTGCCTCCCTGGCCTTGCCAAGTTTAAAAAGCCCATCGATCAAAGAGGTAAACAAGACAACATCGAAAGACATTCCTCTAATCACTATTTGACTTTGAAAGTTAGCAGCAACTTTGTCAGCCCTATTTTTGTACATGCGATCAATAAAAATAGAGTATGTCACGTGATTAGGATCCACACCCACTCTTCTCATCTCATCAAGAAGTAACTTGGCCTCGTGGAACCGCCCACATTTACAAAGGCCATATATAAGGGAATTATAAGTAACAATGTCCGGGAATAAGCCATGCCTTGTCATTTCTTCATATGTAGCAAATGCTTTCTCAAATTGAAACCAACTAATATATTTACTAATCAATGTGGTATATGTAATAACATTTGGTTCTAAACCCAAGTCTCCAACTACCAGGCCCTCATTTTCACCATCATAATCATGTTTTTCTTCATGATCAACATAGCTAACATAATTACTTCTACGCGAGACCAAGAGCTCATCCATGATACATTTTGCCGTTGCATCAAAATCTCCCATTGTGCCGAAACCATCAATCAGAGTATTATATGTCACAATATCCGGTGATAAACCTTCTTTTTTCATTCTCTCCATCACCTCAAAACCACCACTCATCTCTACAGCCTTACAATATCCATGAATCAGAGTATTAAAACCGACAATATCTTTACAGACACCCCTATTTTTATCACTCAACATTTCCATCACTAATTCAGCATTATGCAAAAGACCCTTATCACAAAACCCCTTAATTAATACATTACAAGTGATAGTGTCAAAGAAAATACCTTTCTTTACCATATCAGACACCAATCCAAAACCCATTTCTACAAAACCAATTCTGCAGAGCCCCCATATCAAAGTGTTATAAGTAACGGTGTCACTTTCGTTCTCTCTGATTAATTCAAGGGCTTTTTCAAGTTTTCCAATTTTGCAAAGCGAATGTATGACTATATTGCGAGTGACTAGATTGGGAGCCACTCCACAGGAGAGCATATCAGAATAAAGGACCATCACCTGATCAACCAGACCGGTAGAATTGAAATGGTGCAAGAGACTGTTCCAATGAGGAAGGTCAGGGACAAGATTGTAATTTCTCATTGAAGAGAAAGCTTCCGTGGCTCTTGAAAGGCGGTGGCAGCGGAGGAAGAGATGGACAAGCGTGCAGAAAAACGAGGTGTAGAGGCTTTTCTTTCGATCAGTTAGGAATGGTGTAGGGGTGGGCGTAGCCGATGAAGAGAACGGGAGGCATATTCTGAGCTGTAACGAGATAGCAACGGAGAGCAAAGGGCGGTTTTTCGTCCTGTATATCCAGTGTTTGACGAAATGCCGCTGTGAGTTCATTGTCTCGCAATTGTCACCATTTCCTCTCCGTATATGTAGAGGTGTTTTCTCTTTTCGGCACTAAGTAGCTCTATTTTGACATAGAGTTGACCAAATTCTTTTGGTTCTCAGTATGTCCACTACCTCTAATTCAGATTTGCGAAAATCTCTAATTAGGAAGGAATATTTATCACTCTAACTTAATATGAGGTGATATCTTTGACTAGATTAATATAACTTCAAACTTGTTCATATATTGTTCATCTCAATTCTCAAAGTTTAATAATGTAATAATTTTCTAAGAAAACAATTTTAGTTCAAACTCAAATTTAGTTCACATAATTCAATTTGAATTTGATGCATTAACTTTTATACTCATTTAGACCTACTGGAATCTAAGGGAGTTATAAATTTATCACAAAGCTAGATTGGACTTTATTACTCCTAAAATACAATCCAAGTTGATTGAAAGCTAATTGTAATTTATAGGTTAGAGGTACTCTATTGGTGAATTTGAATATTCGGGTTTGTTAGTACTACTGAAAGCTAATTTTAATTTAATGATATTAATTTTTGGTGGGCTTAATGTTTTTATCTATTTACTTTTTTACCAAAAAATATTATAAATAAATAGTCAGGTTAAATTAGTTAGTCATCACAACGTTGGAGCCAGAATAAGGTCAGAAGCTAAACAATCAAACTGGTATTAAAGTGCACGTAAACTTGGAGTTAATTTCTTATTGGTAACTAAAATTGAGAAAATTACTTAGTAAAGCCGCATATGTTTTTATATGTCACAAATAAAATCATCTAACTACTGCATGTCTCTCAGCAAATAAAATAAGTCGAAAGATTAACTTTCAGGCACCATATATTACCGAGTTGCCATTTTATTTAGTTTTAAATACTTAATATAGCTGCCATTGGACCAAGACCCATTTTGTCTGGATGGCAAAAGATGAATTGTAGGAATACATTCCTGAGCAAGCTGAATATCCGAACAAGTTGATGATAGCAGATATTAGTTTTGTATGGGTCAAAATTATGCTGAGTAAATTCGGCATGAATAGATGATCAAGTGTGAGAATTGCGGTTCATCATGGACGACTAAGTCAAGATTAGTCAGAACTTAACAATATGGAGTCGGCCAGTAAGCCGTTAAAATCGAGGTCGAGTAGCGGAAAAGGGAATAACGGCTAGTATGACTTTGGAATTTTCAAAGGTAATATTCTATTGAATATTCCTTCTGTTGTACTTTTTTAGGGTTTTTTGGAAGTATCCCTTATAAATAGTAAAAGAAAGAGGGCAAAAGGCATGTAACAGTCACTCTGATAAGAACTCTTATGAAAAGTTGACTCTTGAGGAATAACACAAACTATTACCTTTCCACAGTGATTCGATTTGTTGTTTGTTCTACTTTTTCACGCATCAGATCCGAGAAAGCCTCGTATATTCTCATATTCATTTGTCTTACATTGTTGTCAGAGGGAATAATCATCAACTTCATTCAATATTTGGGTGAATCCTTCCTTTTATTTACATTTATGGCCATTTAATATATTTATTGCTCATCATTGTTTCACCATTCGTTCTTGATAGCTTCATTTAATACCTTTTATTACATAGGTTCTAGCGTTATCCGACGTTATTATACAAGCACGTGTTAAATATAAGATTTATTATATTTAACTAGAATTTACCCTTCACCTTTCTTATTTTTAAATTAGTTCACCAAAAAGTTTCATACTTTTTGGTCAAATAATTTGGCACCGTCTGTGGGGATTTTCTAGTCAAAGTAATAGTTTTTCTAGATCTAAAAAAAGAACACCAACAACAAAATATAGAAATTTCTTTTTCCTACTTGCACAGTCTAACATGGCAGAAAATGGAGAAGAAAGATTGAAGGCAGTGGCAGGCCGTACTGCTAAACTCCTAAACACAATCAATGAGGTTAATGGAGAAGACGAGGAGAACGTGACACCAAGCGCTTCTCCTAGGCGAAGTGGTTCACCCCTCCCTCGTGGCAGCGTTACCGCCTCCCATGGGAAAGGAGCCTCTATGTCCACGACGGAAGAAGCACCACCAGTAGTTAAAAAACTACTAGAATCATGGCTAACGAGTATGCTGACCAGTATACTCGACAAACCTGCCCAAAAGGTGAGCAGGGAGGATGCACGAGTTGACATCACAACAAAAACCAATGACCAGCACGTCCATCCTCCCTCAACAGGTATCACTCACACCGTTAATGATGCAAGTAATGACACCCTTACAACAATCTTAAGAAAAATGGAGGAAATGGAGAACGAGAACAAAGAGCTCCGCGACCAAATGAGGGAGCACCAAGAAAGGGTAGACAAGATACCAAGCGCACCAAAGCTCTTACCAAAACGGGATGCCGGTCGGTTCGTGGAACAACCATACATCGACGAGGCTGCATAACATGCTATACCTAAAATGTTTAGGATACCGCCATACTTGAAAATATACGACGGCATAAGGGACCATGAGGATCGTGTTACACACTACGTCATTGCAGTAAAGGGCAACAACCTCGCCAAGGAACAAGTATCATCCATATTGCTGAAATTTTTTGGTGAAACCCTAACCGGGGGAGCGCTGAAATGGTACTCACACCTGCCAGCGCATTCCATAGAAACATTTGAGGAAATGGCCGACAAGTTCGTCACCGCACATGCCGAAGCCAAGAAAGCATAGGCGAGGGTGAACGGTGTATTCGCCATCAAACAATCACCTGGTGAAGGACTCGGGGACTTCCTCGCCCGATTCAACCGAGTTAGAATGACTCTCCCAAATGTATCGGAAGGGATGGCGGTAGCAGCATTCCAAAATGGGCTGAATAGGAGCGGTTCGACGGCAACCAAAAATAGTTGAGCCGGCTTATGAGGTACCCCCAACACTTGGGACGAGATACACAATGCCTATTATGCCGAGGTGATAGCTGACGAGGACGACCTCAACGGGCCAACCCAACGTTTAACATCAGTCCAGATGGAATCAAGAAAAGATCGTAGAAACGATAACAGAAGGGATCACGCAGGTCCGCGTCCCAACCGAGAATGACACTATCCATACGTCAGAGTTGCCGCCATGCCACCCCTCGATGTGGCTACGGTCCATCCAGGCCGCAGACAGGGACTCACCGAAACGAAAGAGGTATGCCTCCACTATTATTTGCTCACAATTTTTGTGTTTCTCCTTCAGAAATAGTCTACGCCTTGGAGAAGCCGACCCAAAGGTGAAATAGCCACAAAAGATGAAATCCGACTCGAACACCAGAAAGTCGAATGCCCTATGTGAATTCTACCAGGAACGAGGTCACAAGACCGATGACTGCATCGCCTTGAGGCAAGAGGTAGTGAACATGCTCCACCAAAGGCATTTGAGAGAGTTAATAAGCGACCGAGGGAGGGAAAATTTTGCTCAAGGACGAGAACAACATCAAGGACTGCCGAAGCCACCATCCCCAGCCCGCACCATACAAATGATTATCAGTGGAGGCAATGATGCATCAATCAACAACGTCAAGTTCACAACCACCCATAAGCTGAAGCGATCAATCACCCATGAACGGTATGATGCCCTCAAAGAAAGTATCATTTTCGACGAGTCGGATACCCACAACTTGACCTTTCCTCACTATGATGCCCTTGTTATTACTTTGGCGCATTTCGGATACTAACGTGAAATGGATTATGGTAGATGATGGAAGCGGCGCATGCATTATCCACCCTCGAGTCCTCACACAAATTAGGCTCGAAGACAGAATAGTGCCACGTTGCATCACACTAATTGGTTTTAACAATACAGTTGGCGGGCTTCTGGAGAAATCACACTACCAATTCTGGCCGGTGGTGTCACCCTCGAGACTACGTTCCACATAATGGATCAAGACACAACGTACAACGCCATCATTGGACGGCCTTGGATACACGCCATGAGGGCCGTCCCATCTAGCTTATATCATGTCATCAAGTTTCCCACCCCGTGGGGAATATTCAGCATCCGCGGTGAGCAGCGCACAGCCCAAGAATGCTATCGCATCGCTCAAGACTGCACATACACCGAACAGTTGAAAGGCAAAGGCGCAGAAGCATAGCAAGTAACAAGGTCGAGGTCAGATGATGACGAGGGTAAATATGTCATCAAGGACCCCAAAGTCGTAGAGGCTACGTGATTGACTGTGGAAGACCTCGACCCCGTTCAGCTCGATAAGAGCGACCACATCAAAAAGGCTTATATCGGCCACACGCTCCAAGAACCAGGTAAATTCCATCAATTTTTAACTAATAATGCAGACTTGTTTGCTTTCTCTCATGAAGATATGTCGGGCATCCCGAAGGAAATAGCAACACACGAATAAAATGCCGACCCCCTATACCCCCGGTACCGCAGGTTAGAAGAAAATTCAACGCTGCAATAAACGATGTCGTTCGCGAAGAAGTGGAAAATTACTTGAAAACAGCTCTATTAGGGAGTCAAAATACCCACAATGGTTTGCCAACATGGTCATGGTAAAAAAAAAGGGAAATGGCGAATGTGCGTACACTTCACAGATTTGAACAAGGCATGCCCGAAAGACTTGTTCCCACTGCCTCATATTGATCAGCTCATCGACGCAACAATAGGACACGAGCTGTTAAGTTTCCTGGATTCCTACTCTGGTTACAACCAGATCCTCATGGAGGAGGAGGATCAGGAAAAAACTACTTTCATCACCCACCAAGGGACGCACTGTCCATTCAGATTGAAAAACGCATGGGCGATATACCGGAGGCTAGTAACCAAAATGTTCAAAGAACAACTTGGAAAAACCATGGAAGTATATATAGACAACATGTTGGTCAAGTAAAAAAAAAGAGGATCACATCGACCATTTGAGGGACGCCTTCGACATGCTTAGGCGGTACAACATGAAACTGAACCCCGAGAAATGCGCTTTCGGCGTAACCTCAGGAAAATTCCTTGGCTTTTTGGTGTCGCAAAGAGGCATCGAGGCATCGAGTTTAACCCCGACCAAATCAAGGCTATAGAGGGAATACCAGAAAACTTGACCAGCAAGAAGCATGTCCAAGAGCTGACTGGTCGTATAACAACCCTATTGAGATTCATCTCACGGTCCTCTGATAGATGCCACAAATTCTTCGGTGTACTAAAAAAGGACAACGAACTCCAATAGAATTATGAGTGCGTCGACGCCCTGAGAGAACTAAAGGCGTACTTATCTTCTCCCTCGTTTCTTGCTAAGGCAGAACCTGGAGAGCGCCTCCTAATCTTCCTGGACGTGTCTAACGTTGCAGTGAGCACAGTCCTGGTACGAGAAAATAAAGGTACGCAATCTCCAATCTATTACATTAGCAAGACCTTGGTCGACGCCGAAATGAGGTACCCTTACCTCGAAAACCTAGCCTTGGCTTTGGTCGTAGCTTCACAAAAGCTTAGACCTTACTTCCAATGCCACCCCATCTCGGTGGTCACGACCTTCCCTCTGAGAGGTATCCTACACAAACCTGAGCTGTTGGGTAGGTTGGCCAAATGGGCCATTGAATTGAGCGAACACGATATAACCTATCAGCCGCGAACAATGATAAAGTCACAAGTACTTACCGACTTCGTCACCGACTTCAGCGCTAAAATAATGCCTGAGGTCGAAATGGAAGCCACTGGTACTTCCCCCAAGATACACGACCTATGGATTATGCACACCGATGGCGCCTCTAACGCGTCAGGATCTGGACTGGGACTCGTACTCGAGGTCCCAATAGGCGAGACAATTCGCTAGTCCATACGGTGTCCCAATATGACTAACAATGAGGCCGAGTATGAGGTCGTGATTGCAGGATTGAAACTGGTCCTCAAGTACGGAGCACGACAGATAGTCCTTCGATGCGACTCACAACTTGTCGTCAATCAAGTCACATGGACTTTCCAAATCAAGGAACAAAGGCAACATAAATATCAGGCCGAGATCTGCAAGTTACTGCCCGAATTTGACGAATGCCAGCTCGATCAGATTCCTCGAGCGCAGAACATCGAGGCAGACGACCTAGCCAAATTGGCGACAGCCACCAAAAGCATAAACGGAAAAGAGAACGTGGTCACACTCCTCCACTCAACCATCGACCAAATTGAGGTACGCACTATTAACTTAACTTGGGACTGGCGTGACCGTATCGTCACCTACCTGCAGGACGACGTGATCCCAAATGACAAAAAAGAAGCATGTATAACATCATCAACAACGACCTGTACAAAAGGACGTATGGCAGCCCTGTAGCAAAATGTTTGGGACCAAACCAGACACGACGCATCCTAGAAGAGGTCCACGAGGGACATTGCGGGGGAAACGCCGATAATCGAGCCATAATAAGATGTCTCATATGAACAGGCTACTACTGGCCCACAATGAAAAAGGAAGCAGCTGATTTTGTTAAAAAATGTGAACCATGCCAAAAGTACGCCCCCATGATCCACCAAGCGGGCGAACATCTCCACTTAGTCACGTCGCCCTGGCCCTTCATCAAATGGGGAATGGATATCGTCAGCCCCCTTCCAGCAGGACGAGATAATGTACGATTTCTTTTGGTTTTGATTGACTATTTTTCTAAATGGGTGGAAGAAGGTGCATTCACCCAAATACGCGAACAGTAGGTGATCACCTTTATATGGAGGAACATCGTATGCTGCTTCGGCATCCCCAAAGAAATTAGTTGTGACAACGGACCCCAATTCACTAGAAGAAAGGTGTATTGGTAAAAAAGAGTTTCACACGTAAGCCAGCATTTGACAACTCAGCCAGTCACGTGGACACAGGAAAACACGAAAATTGGATGTGATTCTTTGAAGAGGTACGGAACAAAGAGGCACGATTAAGTAAACCCTCAAGCTTATCAGCCACGAGAAACTCAACCTGATCAAAATAGGGTAGAGGCACAGTTAGAATGAATCTAGACAAAGCTACGTGCAAATTCAAAGACCCACAATTGATTACTCGAACGTTATGTAACCGTACCCCAATTACCGTTATCCTTTTTAACGCCTCATTAATGCCATAATTAGTCATTAATGAGCAACCATAGCAAGAGTTGTACGTTATAGGAATCTCCTATATAAGGGAGGGGAATACAGCTTGTAAAGGCATCTGATTTTTGAATATAATTGACTTCGCTTTTCTATATTTCTGCAGTACCGTCTGTTATTCCTTTTTTTCTATTTCCTTGATTATCAATAACTCGTGTTCATCTTAAAAATAGCTTTAGTCAAATGGTCTAATTCTTTGGTTAAACAAATTGGTTCCGTTACCGGGAATCTGATAATCTTTGTTTGCTTTTCAAGTGATATACTCTGAACTATGTCAAACTCCAACGACAACAACCAACAAAGGAGTGGAACCCCAGTTCCATTGCCTTCAGGNTATTGCCGACGCCACCCCCCAATAACACCATCACCATGGAAAATCCTCAATCTGGGTTGGAAAACTCAGGAAGAGGAGATACTCCTAATGAATCTCTCGAAACGAGACCAACTATATCTAATAACTCAGAATTACAAAATTTATTTCTAACCATGCAGAAACAGATGAAGGAGCAGCTTGCATCGAACAAATTCCTGGAGTACCACCTATCATCAAAGGCATTGATGTTGATAGGTATTCTCAACAACCTTGGAAGCCAAGTGCGGCACCCTTGACTATACCCAAGAAGTTTAAAATGCCTGACGTTCCCAAATATGATGGAACAACTGACCCACGTGACTGCTTTCACTACTGGGGTAAAAGGCAACGACTTAACAAAACAAGAGATTTAATCAGTCCTTGTCAAAAAATGTGGGGTAACACTTACGAAAGGGGCCCTAACCTGGTATTCTCTTCTCCCTGAAAATTCTATTGACTCTTTTGCTGAGCTTGTAGATTTTTTTATAAAAGCACACTCTGGTGCACAAAAAGTTGAGAAGAGAATGGAAGACATATTCAAAATAAAACAAGGAGACACGGAACTACTCCGTGAGTTTGTAGACAGGTTTCAACGAGAAAGAATGCAGTTACCTAGGGTGCCTGATAATTGGGCAGCCATGACATTTGCAAGAAATCTAAACGATAAAAGCTCAGAAGCCACGAGACTAATTAAGGAAAGTCTAAGAGAATTTCCCACTACAACATGGAACGATGTATATAACAGGTATAGTACTAAACTCAGAATAGAAGAAGATATCATTGATCGTTCGAGAGATGAAGATCATTCCAGATCCAGATGTCCTGAATCAGATAGAAGATCAGGTAAAAACAGGTACGATCCTTACTTAGGACCCTCGGGACGCGATATTCGCCCCAGGTTTGAAAACACTAGGTTGGACTATAGACTGTAGTCTCATCCTCGTCTAGATCCAGAAAAGATCGAGATGAACGACCTAGAGGTAATACTCAAATTGGGGATCATACCTTTAATGTAAGTACTACTGAACTTGTCTCAATATTGAGGAACATGGGAGACAAGGTT
>ML381278.1:0-143381 GCA_005239525.1 Nicotiana knightiana
GATCGGCCAAGTTTGAATTTTTCTTTACTGATAAAACAAGATTCTGTCCCTTTTTATGTGATTGGGTTAGGGTCATATTATGGTGTGAATTGTCTCTATGATTCCATGATTATTTTGCTTAGACTATCTGTCGTGTTCTATGCTTGCTCTTGATTCATAATTAGTGAGTAGATAGCCGTTTGAACACACTGTTTCTCAAGCATAATTGTCTTTGATTAGTTAATTGATTAAGAAACTAGTTAATCATATGCCTCAAGTCTAACCTAATTAACATCGGTTTGTAAAAAGGATACCTGTTAATAATACCAACCTGGGCTATTGACACCCTGAATAACCAGCCAAGTCCTAGGTACTGATTAAGATAATTAACTAGGTTTGATCAATTAACGCAAGTCAACTAACCTAAGTAAAAGAATCAAGTTGATTAGTCTTAGTTACACTAAGATCTAGTTAATAATACTCATCAGTCTTAATTTAACTAAGAAACCTGATTAAGGATAATTAACTAGAGTTAATAATAACCCAAGTAAGTTACCCTGGTTTCCTAATGGTAAATTCAGGGACTCTAAGGGGTACATTAGGTAACTCAGTTTAGGAAATCAGGCTCTTAAGGTTAAAAGGGTATTTTTCTAAAGAGGAAAGTTCTAGAATAGGGGCAGCTGTCCCAAAGATAGGGTTGACAACTGCCCTATGTACTATTGAGTGCTGTTTTTCAGCTTTGGATAGGGAATATTCAAAAGAATATCCCATTCCCAAATATCCTATAAATAGACCCTCTTTTTAGAGATGAAAGCGTTACATTTTTTACACTTTTTGAGCTGCTGGAATACAGAATTTCCTATTCAGAAATACTGTTTCCATTTAAAAGGTTTTGAAAAAAGAAGAGTACTATTACAAAAAATCTGATTTTCTTTTGGAAAACAAGTTCATAAGTAGATGGCCTAGTTCAATTGCTATCTTCTCTTTTCTGAATTTTGGGTTTCTGGATGTTTTCCTTCAAACATTCATACTCAAGATTTCTGGGTGTATTCTTGCTGCACTGTTTGGTTTTCTTTGGGGTTTCTGTTTGCTGTTGTTGATCTCTCTTCTTTCTTGCTGTTCATTTTCATACTTGACCTTTATTTGGTCAAGTCTCGTTGCTGTTTCTCTCTTAAAAGGTATGTATTAACTCATCTTTTCTTAATGAAATTTCTTGAACTAGAATCTTCTTTTTCTTCTCCCTGCTTAAACTAGCTGTCATTGATGAATGAGTTTATCTCTTCTACTTTATGTAAATGTGACTGTATAGATGTTTATTAGTATATAATGAACCTGTGAATGTGATAAATACTGTTTTGTTGTTGGTATTTCTTTGCTGAAATATTCTGTATATTCAGGCCAAATGTATATAAATATGGTGAATACTCATAGTTCTATATTAAAAAATAAGGCTGCATTAAGGTGTAGAATCTGACCTTCTCTGTGGTCAGGTTCTCTCTATAAGTGTCTAGAAAATATGCTTTCAATTGAGTCTCTTTGGTCAATAAAGAGATTCAACAAGCAAGTCTCTAGATAGGTTAGTATTAGCACTAGGGTAGATGAATTTGACCTGTTAATGGTCAAATTCACCTCATGATAGTGCACAAAAGTAGTATAAGTGGCTGAAATTAACCCTTTAAAGAGTATACAACATGTAGTTAAGAAGGACTGTAGAGTAAAGAATCTGAACCCTTGTATGGTCTGATTCATTCTCTAAAAAGGCCAAGAATAGTCAAAGTGTCCAAATGAATACTGGTTGAAGTACTGGTATGGTTGTTAAAAATGTCAAACAATGTTGCATCTCTGGGTTTGAATTAGACTCCCTCTTATAGTCAGATTCAATCTAAGAAAAAAATGCATAGAACATGTTGCCTTTCTTTCTGGTGAACCTGTGATTACTTGTCAAAACCTGGTGGTTCATCTATGTGTGATTATAACAGTAAAGTTAGCTCTTAAAGGCTTCTGTGATTAATTCTATATCCATGAAGTCATAATAGAGTCATTAGCTAGCATTAAAGGGTAGTGAATCTGACCCTTTAAATGGTCAAATTCACCCCCATAAGATGCTTATATATGTTGGTTTGGACGACTTAGATCTTATGTCACTATGGGAGCAGCATGTAAAGAGTCGAATCCGATCTTTGTAATGATCAAAATCATTCTTTTACAGTGCATATGAGTTATGTATGGTCCAGTTGGGACTAAAAGCTGAAGAATACATATCCTAAAAGCATGAAAGTTGCTGGCTTTCACAGGAGCAACATCTAACCTTGTTCTTTTTATTTTCTTCTTATTATTATAATTTGTATATTTAATTAAGAACAATGTAATAACATAATTACAGCCTTTTGTATATACTTTTAGTTGTAATAAGGACTGGACTGTACACTTAATTTCAGTTTTATTCATGTTTTTTTCTTAAAATTCGAATTTACATTATATTTATTCTGAAAATGACATTACGCAAAGAACGTATGTGAAATCTGTAAAAAACACTTCGCTGGATCTTGAAAAATGGTTGTCTCAAAGTTCAGTTAGAGTTTCGACATAAATAAAGTCAGGAGATTATCTTCCGTCTATTTTGTGTCTTATAAATCTGCAAAAAATCAATGTATACATGTGTGAATTTAAGCCTTTAGAAACATGAGATCAGGTTGTTTTTAAATTGATAAGAATCACTGTCTCAAAAATTAATAAGATTGCCTGTGGTTCGATCTTTTGCTAGAAATCATATGAGTTCTGAAAGTAGCATGATTTTGCCTTGCCAACCCATTTCAAAATTAATGAGTATTTTGGATTTATGTTTAAGTCTCCTAAAAAATAGAAAATCTGTTGTGTTATGCTCATAAGTGTATGTATGAATGAATATGTATTTTGATTACCATATTGCCTGTTTATTCATCAGACTGAAAAGTAAAGATTATCAGGACTTAGTTGGATTTCCTAAACTAGTGACCTCCCTATAAATTAGCCAAAATTAGGATTGGCCAAAAGAGTCAAATGATAACTTGGGCTAAATATGGCCATAGCCCAAGATTTGTGTCCTTTAGAATTTAAGCTTAAGCAATCTTCCACATATCCTTTAGGTTGAAAAATACTTCTTTAGGTTGAAATTTGGGAAAAGAATCAACTATTATCTCAAATTACCATAAACTACACTCAGGAGTGGCAACTCATGCCCCCGACCCTCACTCCAAACAACTAATAAAACGCATATAGAAGCCACGGGTGCATTTCATGTGACGTGATTACCATGTGTTCAAAAACAACAGGTGTACGTCATCATAACTTTTCCAAGATAAATCCATAAAACGTCCTAATTGATTTTAAAACTAAAATGTTCCTTCAAATAGAAAACATAAAGAATAATCAAATGTCGCCTCAAATAGGCACTATAAAACCGTCACGACAATAGTCTTGACTATGTATTCTACACTCGGGTGCGACAACTCATGTCCCTGTCTTCAACTTTAAGTTATATTAAAATCGCGTGTTGTAATTACGGGTGCATTTCATGTGGCGTAATTGCAATATGTCCAAAAACAAACAAGTGCACGCCATCGTGACTTGTTTCAAGATAAATCCATAAATATTAAAAGTGGCTAAAAATTGAAAAAGGTTAAAAATCACAATAGGATTAAAATATGTAGATGATTAGATAATTAGGCCAAATATTAATAGCTAAGCGACAGTTCTAGAACCACGGAATCCGGGAACGCCTAACACCTTCTCCCGGGTTAACAAAATTCCTTACTCGGATTTCTGGTCGCAGACAATTTAAAACAAAGTCAAAGTTTCCTCGGTTTGGGATTTTAAAACAAAACGGTGTCCCGGAGCATCGTCAAAAATCCGGGTGGCGAATCTGAAATAATAATAAGTCCCAAAACTGAATAATATCACTTTAATTGGAAAAACTTCCTTATCACCCTCACCGGTGAAAAAGGTGGTATGACAAAGACAGCTTTGACTACAACCCCAGTATTAGTATTGCCTATAGGTTCGGGGTCCTACACTGTCTATTATGATGCCTCGAGGATTGTCCTTGGAGCAGTATTGATGCAGGAAGGTAGGGGTATTGCCTATGCGTCTAGACAGTCGAAGGTGCATGAGAAGAATTATCCTGTCCATGATCTCGAGTTAGCAACTATTGTTCACGCCCTGAAGATCTGGCGTCATTATTTGTACGTTGTTCCTTGTGAGATACACTGATTACCGGAGTTTACAACACTTGTTCAGGTAGAAGGACCTTAATTTGCGTCAGCGGAGGTGGTTGGAGCTACTTAAGGACTATGATATCACTATATTGTACCACCCGGGGAAGGCCAATGTAGTGGCCGACGCCTTGAGTCGCCGGGCGGAGAGTTAGGGGAGTTTGGCATATCTTCCGGCAGCTGAGAGGCCCTTAGCATTGGATGTTCAAGCCTTAGCCAGGCAGTTCATGAGATTGGATATTTTAGAGCCTAGTCGGGTATTAGCTTGTGTGGTTGCTCGGTCTTCTATTTATGACCGTATCCGAGATCCCCAATATGATGATCCCCACCTCCTAGTTCTTCAGGATAGGGTCCGGCGAGGTGATGCCAGAGATGTGACTATTGATGATGATGGTGTGATGAGAATGCATGGCCTGATCTGTGTGCCCAATGTAGATGGGCTTCTGGAGTTGATTCTTGAAGAGGCCCACAGCTCGCGGTACTCCATCATCCGGGTGCCGCGAAGATGTACCAGGATTTAAGACAACACTATTGGTGGAGGAGGATGAAGAAGGATACAGTTGGGTTTGTAGCCAAGTGTCTCAACTGTCAGCAGGTTAAATATGAGCATCAGAGACCAGGTGGATTGCTTCATAGGTTAGAGATCCCAGAGTGGAAGTGGGAGCGGATCACCATGGACTTTGTAGTTGGACTTCCAGGGACTTTGATAAAGTTCGATGCTATTTGGGTGATCGTGGATCGGCTGACCAAGTCAGCTCATTTTATCCTAGTATTGACCACTTATTCTTCAGAGAGATTGGCTGATATTTATATCAGAGAGATAGTTCGCCTTCACGGTATCCCATTATCCATCATTTTAGACAGAGGTACACAGTTCACATCACGGTTCTGGAGAGCCGTACATCAAGAGTTGGATAATAGGGTGGAGCTGAGCACAACCTTTCACCCTCAGACGGACGGACAGTCCGAGCGCATGATTCAGATCCGTGAGGATATAATCCGCGCCTGTGTGATGGAGTTCGGAGGGTCATGCGACCAATACTTTCCACTTGCAGCGTTTTCTTACAACAACAATTACCAGTCCAGCATTTAGATGGCACCATATGAGGTTTTGTATGGTAGGCGGTGCCGGTCTCCAGTGGGATGGTTTGAGCCGGGCGAGGCCCAATTGTTGGGTAATACATATTTAGTTCAGGATGCCTTGGATAAGGTGAAGGTGATTCAAGATAGACTTCGCACAGCCCAGTCTAGACAAATGAGTTATGCGGACCGGAAGGTTTGTGATTTGACATTTATGGATAGAGAGCGGGTCTTGCTTCGCGTATCGCCTATGAAGGGCGTCATAAGATTCAGGAAGAAGGTCAAGCTGAGCCCGAGGTTCATTGGTCCTTTTGAGATATTGCGGCGTGTTGGGGAGATTGCTTATGAGCTTGCCTTGTCTCCCAGCGTAGCAGGAGTTCATCCGGTATTCCATGTTTCTATGCTCTGGAAGTAATAGTGATCCGACTCATATATTGGATTTCAGCTCAGTATAGTTGGACAAGTATCTATCTTATGTTGAGGAGCCAGTAGCCATTTTGGACAGGAAGTTCAGAAAGCTCCGGTCAAAGAATATTGCTTCAGTAAAGGTCCAGTGGAGGGGTCAGCAGGTCGAGGAGGTGACTTGGGAGACGAGAAATATATGCGCAGCCATTCCCGTCATCTTTTCACAGCTTCAGGTATGTCTTTATACTCATTCGAGGGCGAACGATTGTTTTAAGAGGGGGAGAATGTAACGACCCGGCCGGTCGTTTTGAGAGTTAGAGCCCTGATCCCCTAATAACTTCTTCCGCATATTTGTTTCTACTTTTGGGGATTTTTCGGAGTGTTTGGTTGTGGAATCCGAAGAGTTTTGAGACACTTAGTCCCTAGATGTGAGTTTAAGTCTTAGAATTATGACCGTAGTCGGAACTGTGTGAAGATGGACTCGAAATGGAATTTCTTCGACTCTGTTAGCTCCGTTTAGTGATTTTAGGCATAGGAGCGTGTCCGGAATGTGTTTTGGAGGTCTGTAGTGGATTTAGGCTTGAATTGGCGAAAGTTAGATTTTCGGCGATTTCGGCCGATAGTGGAAATTTTGACACCGAGCTTGGAATGGAATTTCGGAAGTGGATGCAGGTTCGTAGTGTCATTTGTGACCTGTGTGTTAAATTTTAGGTCATTCGAACTAGGTTTGATGTGTTTCGGCGTTCTTAATTCATGTTTTTGATGTTGTTCGATGGGGTTTGAATGCTCGGCTAAGTTTGTATGGTGTTATAGGACTGGTTGGGATGTTTGGTTGAGGTATCGGGGGCCTCGGATGAGTTTTAGATGCTAAACGGATTGGTTTGGGACTTATGCCTTTGCTGAAGTTTGCTGCATCTGTTATTTTTGCACCTGCGGACATTGTACCGTAGGTGCGGAGTCGCAGATGCGGATATGGACCTTGGAAGCTGGGATCGCAGGTGCGGTTGGGCCACCGTAGAAGCGGGCTCGTTTAGTGAAGTTTGCACCTATGATGATTCTTCCGCAGGTGCGGGACCGCAGATGCGGTCCAAGGAGCGCAAAAGCGAAAATCGCTGGTAAGAAAAGAGTGAAATCTAGGAATTTTTGTTCATAACTCAAAAGTTGATTTAGAGCTCGGTAGAAGGAGAGTTTTGCAAGGTTTTTGAAGAGGAAGTCAGTGGATATGGATCATTCGGAGTTGGATACTCGTGGCAAGAGCGTGATATTGAGTTGATTTGAGCAGTTCGAGGTAAGTGGCTTGCCTAACGTTGTGTTGGAGAACTCCCCCTTAGGATGTTTGGTATTATTTGATGTGTGAGCGCCGTGTACGTGAGGCGACGAGTACGTACACAGGCTATTGTTGTAAAAATCCTATTTTTCCTTCCTAAGACATAAACTGTTTTTCCCTTATTAAACTGCACTATTATGTTTAATTGCTTAGTTTAGATTAAGGAAACATTCTTACGTGTTTAACTTCATATTTGACATTCTGTGCGATATGCTTAGTTTGATCCCTATTTTTCCCTTGTCTGTGTTTAGTCTGAACTGTATAACTCGATGCCATACCTATCATTTTATCTTGCGCTTCATATTTTCTTTGGGACTACAGACATATTCTGGGAGATCCCCCAAGACTGCATATTTACTTTGGGACTATGAAAGTATTCTGGGAGATCCCTCTGTATTGCATATTTATTTTGGGACTACAGACGTATTTCGGGATATCCCCAAGCACTACGTATTTAGTTTTGGGACTACCGACGTATTCCGGGAGATCCCCCTGTACTGCATAATCATTTGGAACCACGGGACGATATCCCGGGAGATTCCCTATTGTGTTTACCTTGTTCTGAGCCGAGGGCTCCCATAAACTGTAATTTTGTGAATTCATTTAATTGTTTTACAGTAAATTATATACATATATATATATATATATATATATATATATATATATATATATCTTATTGTTTAATTTATTATATTTACTCCGGTAGGGCCTTGACTTGACCTCGTCACTACTCGACCGAGGTTTGGCTTGGCACTTACTGGGTACCATTGTGGTGTACTCATGCCCTTTCCTGCACATGTTTTCATCTGCAGATCCAGGTACGAGCTATCAGCTTCGGGGTTAGTGCATGTTGCTGATTCCAGGAGACTTCAAGGTACTTCTGCTTGCGTCCGCAGATCCTCGGAGTCCCCTTCTACTCCCTCGCATAGAGACTTTCTTTATTTGTCTTCTGACTTTTGTATAGAGCTAAATAGATTATAGAAGCTTGTGATTTAGCGATATTCCAGGTCTTGGGAGGTTATATTGTATATGCCGAGCGGAACTATCTTTTGTTGTTATTACAATATGTTGTTTTATCCTTTATCATTTGATTTCTTTAAGTTTTCCGTAATATTAGGCTTACCTAGTCGTAAAGACTAGGTGCGATCACGATACCTTTCGGAGGGTTAAATTGGGCCATGACAGTTTTGGAGTGCTGAGGTGAAGGATAGGTGAGGACCACACATAAGAGTGCAGACCACATCAGAAAAATGCGGACCTCAGAAGAGGAGTGCGCACCGCACAATTTTATGTGCGGCCGCACATCAGGGAGTTCTGCAGATTCGCTGGTCCGTCTTCAGAAGCTTATTTCTTTTGATCCACAAGGAAATTTGAGATGATTCAAAAGCAAAAGTCATCATTTGGACATCTATAAAGAAAGTTATGGCCAAAATACTAAGGTCTAGAAGTGCAATCACCAAAAGGATGCGGCCGCACCATTTTTGTGCGACCGCAGGAGCTGGGATGTGCGGTCACACTTTGAATTATTTGGACCGCACATTGGGAGTTCAGAGGGTGTACTATATTAACGAGATTTAGGGTATTATTTCACATTTTGGACTTTGGGAGCTCGGTTTGTAACGATTTTTCGTGGGGTTTTCAAGAAATTCATCGGGGTAAGTGATTCTAACTTAGATTTGGTTAATATACATGAAGATATCATTGTTTTCATCATTTAATTAGTATTTTGAGATGAAAATTGGGGGTTATAGACTAAACTTTCATAATATGAATTTTTGAGTTTTGAACTCCGATTTGGAGTCGGATTTAAGTGAAATTAGTATGGTTGGACTCGTAATTGAATAGGTTGTTAGATTTATGAGTTTTATCGGGTTTTGAGGTGCGAGCCCGAGTGTGATTTTTGGCCGGAATTGGTATTTGAGTTAGGATTCAATCGTTATCATTTGGAATTATTTCCTTGGGCTTTATTTGATGTATTTGAGTTGATTTTGGCTAGTTTTGAGCCGTTTGGAGGTCGCTATTTCGACACTCTAATATTGTTCTGGCACTTTTGAAAGTGCGGACCGCATGTTTTGGAGTGCTGAGGTGAAGGATAGGTGCAAACCGCACATAAGAGTGCGGACCACACCAGAAAAATGCATATCTCAGAGGAAGAGTGCGGACCACACAATTTTATGTGCGGCCGCACATCGGGGAGTTCTGCAGATTCGCTGGTCCTTATTTGTAAGCTTATATCTTTTGATTCATAAGGAATTTTGAGATGATTTTAAAACAAAAGTTGTATCCCTTCGTGTCTAGTTTCCAGAAAGATAAAGAAGTCATAATTTAGACATTTGTAGAGAAAGTTATGACCAAAATACTAAGGCCTAACAGTGCAGTCACCAAAAGGATGAGGCCGCACCATTTTTGTGCGACCGCAGGAGCTGAGATGTGCGCCCGCGCTTGGAATTCTGCAGACCACACATTGGGAGATAAGAGGGTGCACTATATAAATGATATTTAGGGTATTATTTTATATTTTGGGACTTTGGGACCTCGGTTTGTAACAATATTTTGTGGGTTTTTCAAGAAATTCATCGGGGTAAGTGATTCTAACTCAGATTTGGTTAATATACATGAATATATCATTGTTTTCATCATTAAATTAGTATTTTGATATTAAAATTGGGAGTTTTGGCCTAAAGTTTCATAATATAAATTTTTGAGTTTTGAACACTGATTTTGGACTCGGATTTAAGTGAAACTAGTATGACCGGACTCGTAATTGAATGTGTTGTTGGATTTTGTGAGTTTTGTCGGGTTCCGAGGCGCAGTCCCGGGTGTGATTTTTGGCCGGAATTGGGATTTGAGTTAGGATTCGATCGTTATCATTTGAAATTATTTCCTTGGGATTTATTTGATGTATTTAAGTTGCTTTTGACTAGTTTTGAGCCATTCGGAGGTCGCTACGCGCGTGATGGCATTCTTGGAGCATCGTTATCTTGCTCGGTATTGGAATTTAGCTTGTTTGAGGTAAGTAACTCTTCTAAACTTAGTGCTGAGGGTATGAAACCCCGTAACACGTATTATGTGATTGGTATTGAGGTGACGCATATGCTAGGTGGCGGGCGTGTGGGCGTGCACCATGTGAATTTGGACTCTTTTGTTTCCATGGCACTATATAGTAGTCTTATTTTGTTAATATCCGTATTTTCACTATGCGATAAAATAAATGAGCTGTCAATCATGCTAACTATCATATTTAGGCTTCATGCTGATGTTGTTAGGGCCCACAATGGTCGCTTCTTGCTGTCATCTCACTGATTTCATTGATATTTCGTACTCAGTCATATTCATGCATTCATATCATATCTCAATCTCAGTTGTTTTTATTGATACATCATATCATTGTTGTCGGGCTAGTTTTCATGACATTGTGAGCCCGTGAGCGGGACTGAAGAGAGTGATGACTGAGTGAGGCCGAGAGCCAGACTGAGAGTGACATTTTGGGATCGCTGCACGCCGCAACATATTATATATTTACCTTATGGGTCGGGCTGCACGCCGCATCAATATATAGATTATATTTTATTAGATCGGGCTGCATGCCGCAACAATATAGCGCTTGGGCTGAAGGAGCCCTTCCAGAGTCTGTACACCCCCAGTGAACGCAGTTGACTATATATATGTGGGTCGGGCTGCACACCGCAATAATTATTGTACAGTGCTGACTGTTTTGAGTGTGCTAGGCATTGAGCACAGTGAGAGAGGATGCTAGAAAGTGAGATTGAGTACTTTGAGAGTGTGAGTACATGATTTATCTTTGAGATACATGGCATTTGCATGAACACATGACATACGGGCATAGAGATGTATTTTTTCCTCATGCTATATAGTATCACGTCATTCATGACTTTTACACATATTGATATATGGGTATAGAGAGGTGTTTTGCACTTGTTATTTGGAAAGGAAATGAAAAGTTTTACTTATTGTTGAAAGGATTTTGGGAAAAATCACAGTTTTCGAACTTATCTGTATTTTGGCATTTTTGGCATTTTCAGTAAAAGATTCAAGTTTTCACTAAGATATTTGAAAAACATGTCTATTTTCTAGAACTTCGAACGAGCTGAGCATCTTACCTCTGAGATACCTCTCTTATTTCTTGTATTATTCTGTTATGAACTGATTTTAGAATATTGGTATTGGACCTGACCTTGTATTAGCTCCTCACTGCTTTCAATCTAAGGTTATGTTTGTTACTTACTCAGTACATGGGATCGGTTGTACTGATACTACTCTTCTGCACATTGCGTGCAGATGTTGGTTGCTGTTGTTGCTATGTTCGATGGTTGCTGGATTTGAAGATGTACCTGCGTCACTGATAAAGTTGCCTCTTTTGTTCGGGGTAGCCTTAGATTATGAAACTCTGTTTATGTACTTTTCAAACAGACTATGTATTTATTCCATTTCAGTTTATGTAAACTCTATTCTTAGAAGCTCATGATTTGTACTACCAGTCCTTGAGAAATGTATAAATTCAGTAAATTACTTTCATTTAATTGCCTTGTAATATAATTGAACTTGGATAATTATTAGTTGGCTTACCTAGCGGTTTGGGTTAGGTACCATCACGACTAGCGAATTTGGGGTTGTGACATCGTGTTTCTTTTGTTTGTGAGAAAAGTTGTTTAACTATACTTATAACACTCAGAAAGTCACTTAGTCATATTTCTCAAACTTTACGGTGGAGAAATATTATTTTACCCTTTAAACTATCAAGTTTTCTGTTTTTATTTTTCTTTGTTCATATAAGTAATTTTGATAATAACAACTAAATCTAAAAAGTTTTATTTAAACAATTGCGAATGAAAGAGAATAAAAGCTTTTAAAACCTATATTGCATACATATTGGTTTATATTAGTCCTCTCCATGGGCTACTCAAGGTTAAATTTTAATTAATTGTTGTAGTTTCAACTGCATGCACACCCCATCGATTAATCCCTACTTGTTTTTCATTTCCATTTTTGCATATGCTAGTGCCTGTTGCTCAAACGGAGAAGGAATTTAAAGTTATTTTATAACACCGGAACATATAGTACATTACAATTTATCTAAAACTTAAACTATAGCTTGCATTATTTCATGTTAATATTGTGCTTCACCCATATAGAACCAACTGCAGTTTGATTTGATTATTTGGAGAGTTATTAACAAGGCACCATTGCCTTCACTCAAGGTAATTTACCTTTTGTTTCTTTTTGTAGTATTAATTTCAGTACTCTTCAGTACATTGAGATCTCTTCATCAGCTGTCTTTCTACGGGGTTATGCTATTCTTTGAACCAAAGACTCACACAACAAAGACAAAATAACACATTTTTTTAGCTGTCTTTCTACAGCAGTGCTTGCACCTGAAGTACATGTTTGGTTATGGCATAGTGTCTTCACAGACATCCACTTGCTTCACCAAGCAAGGTGTTACAATGGACAGGTCTACTGGTTCCAACTTTAAGATACCACCTGCTTCTTTGCAATATTTCACTGCCATCTCTATAGTGCTCCTTATTCCTATATATGACTATATATTTTGGCTCCTTGTTGTGAATGGGAAACCTTCGGGAATCACAATGTGTCAAAGAATTGGAACGGGAATTTTCGTGTCGATATTTGCCATTGTAACTGCAACCATAGTTGAGAGTATCGTATACAAACTGCTCTCGAGAATGGGCTAGTCAACAATCCGATAGCAACTGCTCCCATGAGCATCTGGTGGTTAGTACCTCAGTATATATATAGTCTATGGCATATATGATGTATTCACCTTGATTGGTCTGCAGGAGTTCTTCCATCAGGTGCCCGAGGAGCTGAAAAGTATAGATATTGCTCTGTATCTCAGCTTAATTGGTGTAGGTAACTTTTGAGCAGTTTCCTCATCTCTTTTTGTGCGAAAGCCACTGCCAAAGACGGTCACGATAGTTGGTTTCTGGACAACTTGAGCCAAGCATATCTTGATTACTTTTATTGGCTTCTTTCTAGACTTAGTGTTTTGTCTTTCACTTTATACTTATACTTTGCAAGGTCTTATATCTACAGAAATGGAAGTGCAATATGAAAGATGTACAGTGGGATAACTTCGTTCATGGAGAATTAAGGTGGAAATGTTGAATTGACTTGGTCGTTTTTCCTGTAGTCAGCCTAGTGATTGTTTAGTACAGTGCACTGCATCTAGGAATTACCCTAGGAGGTTACAAGCCCTATCTATTTGGAGGAGTGATGGAGTCCAATTTTTCTTTTTTTTTTCAAAACTGAGAATACCCTACGAGTTAACTGTTAACCCTTTGCGCGAGTCTCCGTGCTATTGAATCAGAAGCAAAGCTGTGAAAGGGCGGACGGGAATGCCTACCCCTCTAAATATTGCCACTAGAAATCAAAACATTGGCATTGGACTTGTAAATCGATTCATAACCTTTCGGGCACAATCAATCTCTATTCGAACTCCCTTTACTTGTAGGAGTACATCTTGGATTTGTCGATTATGTTATGGCCGGAGTCCTACTCATGGCGACCTGGTTGAATTGGGGGAAGCTGTAGGTATTATTGCAGGTCAATCGATTGTCACCCCTATCTCTAAAGGAATTTATGCATTCCACGACTTTCTTATCTTATGAGATCTCGATGACTGAATTTAGCTGCTATTAAGAAATTTGAGAAGAACTGGCCTAACTCTAATGTGCTTACAGGTCCATAACTCGGAGGGCTGGGGGCTTGTCTCTTATGAGTACATATCTTACTAACACTTAAAACACCTACATGTTGCAGCAAAGCGTCTGTGTCCCACCTACCATTTGCTACATAGTCAGCCACTTTTTTATTGTTGTTTGTTATGCGTTCGTCACCCTCTAATTGTGTTCCAATCTGGTCCATACAAAACAAGAAGCTATTACTGCTTACGGACATGTTTCAACTATTAAAATCACTATTTCCAACATGTGTTGAAGTACGTGGGCCAAAAATCTCTGAGGGAAAGTACTACTAAGATCTGATCATCGGCTGTCTTTGTACATCGGTACAAGGTTATGCTCTTCTTTCAACCAAATAATTGCACAGAAAATAGAAAAGACATTCTGTTTGAAGCTTCCATAAAAATATTATACAACTTTTTAATGAAGAAAGCTACAGAACATTGGCAATAAAATGTGTGATGCTTGTGAAAGAATTGAAATAATAGAAAGAGAACATCAAATGCACTCACAGTAAGCGCATGGAGTTATATTTATAGTTTTCAATGAAGTCAAAGATCTTGTAATTTAAAAGGCTAAAGCATTGAAGATTAGCTATGCTTTCCTCGTTTATTGTCTTACCCACTTTATGCCACCATTCTGTGGATATAAGGAGAAAGATTATAATCCCACTAATAGTGGGACACTATTAAATCATTGATGGTAAGATCTGGAGTTTCCTTGGGATCCTACTTTGCTTGATAGTAGACTTGTAAAATGGTTCTTTGCATGAACAAATAACAAGTCATAGCACAGTGTATACAACTCAACATAGTATACAACATAGTATTTCAAATCTAATATTTTACCCATTTACTGAAAATGTGAATGTTCCTCTTGAGCTGCTATTCCAACAAATAACAACTTAATGGAGAACTTAAAGCACCAAATCATCCTTCAAAAGAACATACTCCATAGTTGAGTAGGAGGCTTCATTTGCATGTTTGCGCCCAGTGGACCAATAGTACAAAAATGTAATTTCATCAGAAGCAAGTGAATATCTACTCGGTCAGCTCACTGCTGAGTGCAAAGAAGTGATTTACGTCTGAATGTACCTTGCAAAATCAAAGAAAAATGTCAAAAAGGAATGACGAACTTTCTGCAAGAGAAGCTCACATTTGTACTATGAACTGCAAATCATCTACTTGAAGTCCACAATTTTTGGATAGTCATTAGAAGAACTCTGAAAGCGTACTCCTCTGAGTGACTCATGTTAAAATAGATTCTCAATCAGAGGAAAACTTACAGACGAGAAAGTTTATGTATTAATCTTTAATGTATCAGACACTTAAACACAGAAAATATTGGAGAACTTCTCATTGAAGGACCACTTAAGTTGAAGGAGCTCTGCGTCTTCATGAAAGTTTGAAAACTAAAGCTAAAACTTGATGCTGAAATACTTAAGTCTCGGTTAATATAAGAATTGTCTATCAGAATAAAACAGGAAGATGGTATACATTTTTTATTTCTTATTTGGTTGCCTACATTTACTCGGTGTTTATCTTTATTTCAACCTAATTATTTTACCAAATAAGATAGAGGGTTCATTTGTTTCTTATGTTTTGTCAAGGGAATATACATTTCATAAGTGAAATAAAGCAATCATGCTGCTTGTATATATGCAGAGATGAATCACATCAGTAAAGCCTTAACAAACAACTAAATTGCAACCATTGATGGCCGAGAGAGTACTATGCTCACACCTCACCAAACAATTTGGATTCTCTTAAAGTTAAGTCACTCCGCCTTTTCATATTTTCCACTTCCAAGATACATTTAAGTTGCTATTTCAACAGATAACAACTTCTGAAATTCCCTTCATTCTTTTCTCAATTATTGATGCAATTCTCTATTCTTAGACTACTTCACCTCAATATTGATTGCACCACTTCCCTTTGGAAGCATTATATACCAAGAAAAGCTGACTAACTCGTTCAATTTCTCAGTCTTGAGTGTTTCATTTAAATGTAGTGCATATGCATCACATTTTAAGATATATCTCAAAAGTCAAAACCAACATAATCAGCCAATATTATTTTTTCATTACTGAAGCAAAATATAATTCAAACTAACATATTAAACACAGTGCGTGCCCAATCGATAATGTCATATTCGTTATGTAAGAAGCATACTTTGTTTTTTCTATAGAGACATGCTATACTAAGCGCAGTTGTTTGGCCCCAAAGCCATAAAACCAATCCATTGCTTGTCTCCTTGACTTAAAATTTGAAAATCGAGTGGAAGTTGAACATTTTTCACAATTTTGAGATTCCTTCAAAACACTACCATAATTCTATTTACATCTTTATTTTGTCTATTCGCAAACTTTAAATTTTTACATTCACTTAATTGTACAAAGAGTTTTTGCCCGATCCTATTTTTTCTCCGTAGGATATCGTGATGGCACTTAGTCTCCAGACTAGGTAAGCCTAACAAACATGCGGAATAGCTGAAATAATAATTAAAGGCTCAAAATCCAACAACTAGCA
This sequence comes from Nicotiana knightiana, assembly GCA_005239525.1. Lineage (NCBI taxonomy): Eukaryota > Viridiplantae > Streptophyta > Magnoliopsida > Solanales > Solanaceae > Nicotiana > Nicotiana knightiana. The sequence goes on from ML381278.1 coordinate 16,292, forward strand.
TAAGGAAAAATATCCACAACTCAGTATATATATATATTTTCATAAATCCCAACCAAAATACAAGTCACAAGCTCTATGCTAATATCAAAGTCATCCCTATACAGCTGTATCTAGTAAATAAAGAAAATATATAAATGGATAGAAGGTGACACCGAGGCCCGCGGAGCGGGCAGGTGTACCTTGAAGTCTCTAAATGTGAACTCAACTCACTAGTGCCGGGACTGATAAGAAGTACCTGGATCTACACAAAAAGATGTGCAGAAGTGTAGCATGAGTACACCACAACGGTACCCAATAAGTACCAAGCCTAACCTCGGTAGAATAGTGACGAGGTCAGGTCAAAGTCCTACTGAAATTAAAAGACAGGATGAAATATTTAACAATAAAATAATAATGACAAGGAAATGAAACAATTAAGGAGTAAACCAAGAGTTAGCTACAAAGAATCAAGGCAAATAATACATCATGGAAGGGAACAAAACAACCAAAGACAAGTACAACAAATAGAGAAAGATCAACAAGGGTCACTGCCGAGGTACCGCCTCGTAGTCTCCAATAACAATAAGTCACAATCTTTACTGATATCACCGCGGGAGCCTTTACATTTAGTTTTGAAAAATTATTTTTCCAAAATAGCATCTCGCGTTTTAGCCTACCTTATCACATCACATGCTTTCTAGTAGTTCCCTTACTAGCCACGTGTATCAAGCCCACTTCATCTCACCGAATGCGTTTCAACCCCACACCTTATACCACCGCATAAATATTAATATCGCAACGTATCACAAATCGCATCTCAAGTGCCCAATATCACAACTTTCCAGAGAAACCAAACAATAATAGTAATTTCACCGTAAAGAGCCCATGGCTCAACCACAAAATACACAAGAGCCTTAACAATAACAACCAGAATGAACAACTCGACAGAATGGTATTTCATAACTTAATACTTTACCTCAATGTGAATCACAACAGTTATATCTCAATACCAATTTCAACAACAATATAGTCCACTATTTAACAACTTCAAGTAGAGTTCAACAATTAAGTAATGAATACGGAAAAAAGGAAACAAGAACTTCAGCTAAACATGTAAGGCAATTAGCATGTAAGAGAATAAGAAAAGTAAACATGTGAAAATAGACTAAGAATGATGAATATAACATGTTAAGATAACTCATTTAAGGCACAAAAGAAATCTACATAGCTAAAATCGGAAATTTTCACATTTAGCCCGTGTACACACTCGTCACCTTGCGTACACAACTTTCACACATCACAATTATCACAAACGATACCAATACTAAGGAGAAATTCCCCCATACAAGGTTAGGCAATTCACTAACCTAAAGTCACGCTAAATCAATCCACTAAAATGCCTTTCCCTCGATTTTTCAGCTATGAATGGCTCCAATATAGCAAAAATAACTTCTACTATAAATGTAAAATATAGGAAACTAATTCAAACAATGAAATTACGATTTTTCAAAAGAATTAAAAAGTCAACCCGGGCTAGCGCCTCGGGACCCTGCCAAAATTAAAATATCTGAACACTCATTTGATAACGAGTTCAACCATACAAGAGTTACTCAAATCTAACCTCAAATCCCCTTTTAAATCCTCAAATTTTAGCCTAAGAAATTCCTACCATTTTCTCCCAATTTTTCAACTCAAACCACTAATTAAATGATGAAATTATCAATAGATTCATGTAAATTAACCAAAATCGAGTTAAAAATTCTTACGCCAATAATCTCTCTGAAAATATCCCGAAAATTTGCCTCACACCGAGCTCTCTAAGTCCAAAATGTGAAATATAAGAAGAACCCTCGAAAATCGCTCTTTTCTGCTGCGTCCTTTGTGTTGCTTCTGCGATGCCGCACCTGCGGAAAAACCATCGCAGGTACAAATTACACTTAAGCTCAGGTGATTCCGCTTCTGCGGATAAAATTTTGTACCTACGAGTGTACTCCTGCGGATAACCCTCCCCTTCGACGATCAATCCCCCGCATTTACGAGTCCTGACCTGCGACCAATAGTGCCCAGGTGCGATTGCACAAGAACAACCCATCTTCAGCAGTGAGTTAAGTCCAATTGGTTATGGATTCGATTTGAATCACACTTGGGGCCCCCAAGATCCTGTCTGAAAATACCAAGAAGTCCCAAAATAGGTAACGAACCTACTCGAGGCCAAAAATTACATCAAGTAACATCGATTCTACGAATCGTAGCCCAAATTCTAGCCTATGAACTACGAACTTTCGAATTCCGAAACCAATGCTGATTCATACCAAACCAACTCTGATTGACTTCAAATTTTGTACACAAGTCATAAATGACATTACCGACCTATTCCAACCTCCGAAATCGGGATCCGACTCCGATATCAATAAAATCAACTCCGAGTCAAATTTGCAATCTTCTAAACTTTCAACTCTCCAACTTTCGCCAATTCACATCGAAACGACCTACGAACCTCCAAATCGACATCCGAACGCACTCTTAAGTCCAAAATCACCATACAGAGCTATTGTAACCGCCAAAACCCCATTCCGAAGTTGTCTTCACAAAAGTCAAACTAAGGTCAACTCTAACAACTTAAACTTCTAACCTAGGGACTATGTGTCCCATTTCACTCTGGAACTCAATCGAAACCAAAACGAAACGCCCCGATAAGCCACATAACCACAATATAGCATAGAGGAGAAAATAAGTGAGAGATCGATACTAAAATACTCAAAACGACCAGCTGGGTCGTTATAGGTTTGAGATTTATATTAATAATATTCACTAATTACTTTCATATTGTTTTCTGGATTAGTGACTAAGATTCATTAGCTTGTTTACATTCCTTTTAGCTTGATTATTGACTAATATCATGTGTATTTGCTACATTCAAGTTTCGCTAAAGAATAGATTGCTTTTTTCACACTATTTCGTTGTGATTGAACTTTCGATCCATTATAATTAATCGATAGTCGTGCACTTTTATCTGTCTTTTAGATAACTCTGAAATTAGAAGGTACGGTCACGTAGGGTCATGGATAACATATTTGGATAAAAAGCCACAATGCAACCACCAAATACTTAAAATTAGCTTGTATAAAGAAAGATAGAGTTGGAATTAAGTGGAATGATGAGTTTTTAAATGGTATTTGGTGCCTTATATATATAAAAAAAAGTATTTAATTAGTATTATTTTTAATAAAGCTATTACGAATATATTTTTAATATAAAAACTCGTCCAGTAGAGTTGTAGTAACTTGAATTTTATATTTTATTAATATGATATGATCGTTTTTTTAAATATGATCTTTTTCACTTCTTTAAATGTGTTCCGTCCGTTTGGGTGTTCTATTTTTGTTTATTGCTTTTAAAAATAATTTATTATTTTAGGGTTTAATTATTGTTCGATTAGTGTTTATTGCTTTTAGAAAATTAGGCTTAACTAATTATGGTATATTAATTGAATGAGTTAGTTTAATTTTGAATGTATTACCAAATTATAATCTTCACGAGTTAATCTAATTACGATTAATTCTAGTGTTTGCTATTTTCCAAGTCTTTCAATTACATTGCCCGTTAATGGTCTAATTGAATTTGAAAAGAACTTATATAGGGATATATGAGAACTTTAAAATTAATTTGCACTCAAACTATTTAAATTAACTACTTTGTAACTAAAGTTTACTATGTAACTTAAATTATAAATTAATTTGAATACTCATTTAATATAACATGCAATTTATTTGTTCCTTCTGTAGATGGAATATCGTAGTTGGATGTATAATACAAATTATCTTAATCATAATTTTTTGAGGGAGGAATTTATAGAAGGGGTTAATGAATTTATTAGGCATGCAATATCACTTGATCCATTTCAAATCGAAGAGATCGTTAGGTGTCCTTGTGTGAAGTGCAACTGTTTGCATTTTTTTTGGATCGGAGGATGTTAAGAGTCATTTATAAAAAAGAGTTTATGTATAATTATTTTGTGTGGACTAGTCCTGGAGAGGTTGAGATAGTGATGGTGTATTTCATAACATAGTTGTTGATGAAAGTTAGGTCGGTGGGGAATAATGTTTAACATCCTAGATACCATGAATTGGTTACAGATGCTTTTGGGATGCACTTCGAGTTTGAACCCCATGAAAGTGTTGAAAAAGCTCCTAACAAAGAGGCAATACATTTTTATGAATAGTTAGAGGCTGCTAGTCGTCCAGTAAGTGAAGGGAGTAGGCACTCTCAGTTGTCTGTTGCAGTTAGATTATTATGTATCAAATCAGATACCAATATTTCTCAAGCGGGAATTGATTCTTTCATTGGCCTTATGAGTGAACTTATTGATCCAACTTTCAACATGCCTGAAGCTTTTTCTAAGGCTAAAAGATTGGTTTCTAAGTTAGGACGCTCGTCTATGAGAATTGATTGTTGTGAAGATGGTTGCATGTTGTATTATAAGGATGATGCAAATTTAGATAGTTGTAAATTTTTTTAAAAACCTCATTTTAAGCGGGATTCCAGCGGGAAGAAGGTTGTTGCGAAGTCGATGCATTATTTACCTCTTATTCCTAGATTAAAGAGGTTGTACGCATCGATGAGTTTCGCTCCTCATATGAGATGGCACTATGAAAATAGAAGGCTGCCCAATGTTATGTTTCATTCTTCATATAGGGAAGATTGGAAGTATTTTGATAGGACGCATCCGAATGATGCTAGTAAAATGAGGAATGTTCGGTTGGAATTGTGTGCTGATGGTTTCACGCCATTTTCTGTTTCTGCAACACCATATTAATGATGGCTAGTATTTATTACATTGTATAATCTTCCACCTGAAATGTGTATGGCTACTCCATATATTTTCTTAAATTGTGTTAATCCTGGTCCCCACAATCCAAAGAGTTTGATTGATGTATATTTGCAACATCTGATTGATGAGCTAAAACAGTTGTGGTATGATGGAGTTCAGACATATGGCATATCAACTGAGGAAAACTTCAACTTGCGTGCTAACTTAATGTGGACCATTAATGATTTTCATACATGTGGAATGTTGTCAGGGTTGATGGCTTCTAGAAAGTTAGCATGTCCTTACTGCATGGAAAATGGTAAAGAGTTCACTTTAAGACATGGCCGAAAGCAGTCATGGTTTGATTGTCATCGTCAGTTCTTGCCAGTTGACCATGAGTTTAGAAGGATGAAGAATGCTTTCAAAAATAATACAGTTGAACATGATTTGCGACCTCCAATTTTGTCCAGTGAGGAAATTTGGGAGAGGGTTTAGAACTTCACTAAAGTTACCGAGGCCCCACCTTCTCGATTTCCTGGTTATGATGTTTACTCATAACTGGACAAAATAGAGCATATTTTGGGAGTTTCCATATTGGAAGGATAATATTCTCCGACACAATCTTGATGTCATGCATATTGAGAAGAATTATTTTGACAATTTTTTCAACATAGTGATGGATGATAAGAATAAGACAAAACATAACCCGAAGGCTAGACTGGACTAACAAGAATATTGATGGCAACTTGAATTACATTTGAAGTTTGCGAATAATGGTAAGGTATTCAAGCCCAAGGACAGCTACACATTCACTTTGGAACAAAGACGATAGATTTGTGAGTGGGTTACAAACCTAATGATGCCCGAGGGATATGCTTCGAACCTGGGAAAATATACCGATATGGTTGAAGGAAGGCTGACTCGTATGAAAAGTCATGATTGTCATATTTTCATGGAAAACTTAATACCTATTGTATTTTGTGGTTTGCTTGAAAATATCTTGAAACCATCACAGAGATAAATTTTTCTTTAAAGACTTATGTTCTACCACATTAAGGGAAGAAAACCTATTTTAAATAAATCGAAACATTCCTCTAATCAGTAATAAGTTGGAAAGGATTTTTCCATGTGGTTTCTTTGATGTAATGGAATACCTTCCAATTCACTTTGTACACGAGGCACGACTTGTAGGGCCGGTCCAATTCAGGTGGATGTATCTATTCGAGAGGTAATGATAAAACCTTGATTCATTCTTGTAATTTTCTTTAACGTTATCATCTAATATGACAATGTGCATGACTATTGGCAAGTGTAAACGATTTTTTAAATAGAGGAATAGGATTGAAGGATCCATATGTTGTAACGACCTGATCAGTCGTTTTGAGCTCTAGCACGTCGTTTGGCGGTTTAAGGCCATGAGCAACTTCATTTAAGGTATTATGATTTTCAGGCATGGTCGGAACTGAACTTCGGGAAGTTCGGAGTCGAATTGGAAAGAAAGTTCTCATTTCGGAAGTCTTAAGTTGGAAGAATTGACTAAGATTGGATTTTTGAGTAAACGACATTAGAATTAGGATTTGAAGGTTCCAGCAGGTTCGTATGATGATTTTGGACTTGGGCGTATGTTCGTAGCGGGTTTTGGATGACCCGAGAGCATTTCGGCGCATATTGTGGAAGTTAGTATTTTGGAAGAAATTTCATAAGTCTGGGTTGAAGTGAATTTCAGTGTTATTGATGTCCATTTGGGATTCCGAGTCTAGGAATAGCTCCATATGATGATTCTGGTGTTTGGATCGCGATCGGAAGTGAATTCGGAGGTCTGTAGGTCATTTTGGAATCATTTGGCTAAAGATAGAAAATTTAAAAGTTTTGAGGAATTGAACCGGAAGTGGAAAATTTGATATCGGGGTCGGATTCCGATTCCGAAAGTTGGAACAGGTCTGTAATGTTGAATGTGACTTGTGTGCAAAATTTGGGGTCAATCAAACGTGATTTGATAGGTTTCGGCATCGAATGTAGAAGTTGGAAATTTCAAAGTTCATAAAGATTGAATTGAGTTGCGATCTATTGTTTCGATGTTATTCAATGTGATTTGAGGCCTCGAGCAGGTCTGCGTGATGTTTTGGGATTGGGTTGTGTGATTAGACGGGGTCCCGGGGGCCTCAGGTGTGTTTCAGGGTGGTTTAAGATGATTTTCCCATGGTTTGTTGCTGCTGGTTTCTGGTGCAGCTGGTGTGCATTGCGATCGCGGTCGTTGGTATGCGATCGCGAAGATGAAAAAATTGGAGGCTGCTAGGATTGGCTTATGCGAACACGAGGAGAGGAGTGCGATCGCGAAGGTATATTGAAGCTGGCCGTCACGAACGCGTTTGGAGGATTGCGAACGCAAAGAGTAAAATTTTGGGCCTGAATTTCTGGGCTTCGCGAACGCGGGGGCACAGACGCGTTCGCGAAGAAGGGCATTGCTGGGCAATGAAGTGTTTTAAAAGACGGGATTTGGCCATTTCTTTTCATTTTTTTCTCTTGGTTGGGCAATTTTTGGAGAGCTTCAAGTGGGGATTTTCGTCATCTATGTCAAGGTAAGTTGTTTCCACTCAATACAAGTTAAATACAAGGTTTGTATATAGATTTGGTCATGGAAATTAGTAGAAATTTGAGATTTTGAAGAAAGACCTAGCATGTGTATTTTTGGATTTTGACCACGAATTTGGGCATGAAATTGAAAGAGAATTATATATTTGAGTTCGTAAAGTTATGCGTAATCTTTATCTTCAAAAAATTTTGGAATCCGGGCACGTGGGACCGAGGGAAATTTTGTCAACTTTTCCGAGCGGAGTTGGGAATTTATATAAATTTAATTGTTATAAGTATTAGAGTGTATTTTCATTGGTTTGACCGTTATTTGGATAGTTTTGGGCGTGGTGCATCAATGTGAGTCATCGGAAGGGCTTGGAGGCTGATTATGAATCTTCGGAGCAAGGTAAGTTTCTTTTCTAACCTTGTAAGAGGGAATTGTCCCCATAGGTCAAATAACTAAATATGTGCTACTGTGTGTGGAGGGATACGTACGTACGAGGTGACGAGAGTCCGTGCGTAGCTACTATTATACTTATGTACGGGTAGTCTAGGACCCAAAAGCATGTTTTATTTGCCGTACTTGTAACTTTACTAACGAATTTAAAAATGTTTAAACCTTATCGAACTTGACAAATGGATTTCTAGAAAAGATTTAAATACTATCTTTGTGACCATTAAATGAGAAATTGTCATTTTCTTGGTTAATTGTTTTCCCGAGATAGTCGGGGTGGACTGTTTGAATGTGTATGCTTATGTGTGATCTCTCCGCAATTTATATTCCGCGAGCAGGGTGATTTCTTCCACTACTCTCATGGGAGCAGGCCGTACGCCATGGTAGGTTAATAGATGCATCTATGGTTTGCATCGTTCGACCCTTTGGCAGTACACAATTTACATTTATGTTGGTTCGGGCCGTTCAACCCTCGGTATTTCCTGCGCATGATATTTGTTGGATACTATCTGTGATTTGAACTGTTTAATTGCCTTAAGAAATGAGTGGTTAACTGAGATGATGGAAACTGGGATTTATAATTCATGGAAGAAGTTGTCATTTCCTTATGTTATATGTTATTTGATAGTAACATCCATGTTTGACATCACACTTGATTATATTAATTTTACCTCTAGTAAGTGTCAAAGTCGACCTCTCGTCACTACCTCTTCGAGGTTAGGCGGGATACTTACTGGGTACACGTTATTTGTGTACTCATGCTACACTTGCTATGCATTTTGTTGCACAGGTACATGTATATCTAGTGGTCCCACTTGGCGTCGTGGCATGGTTGATATGGGGACTTGGGTGAGCTACACCTCTCGAGACGACCCGCAGCCAGCAGAGTCTCCTTCAGCGTATTGAGTCGTACTTTCTTTACTTTCCCATTTTTATTCTGGACGGTTATTGTATTTCATTTGGTTTTTCTTAGAAATTGCTCATGCACTTGTGACACCGGGTTCTAGGATATATTTGTTAATTGAGGTATTAAAACCTTGTTATTTACTCGGTAAATCTTTATCGATTTTCATATAATGAAATGAAAAGTAACGATTTCAAAATAATAAAATAGGAACTTAATTAACTAATGAATGTTGGCTTTCCTGACTGTGGCTTCCGGCGCCATCACGACCTTAATGGATTTTTGGGTCGTGACATATGCGAAGCCTATCTTTCAGAGGAAACTGCCCATTTTTGTTCTTAAAACTTCTACATTCATGTGCCTTATGCTAGAAATAGGCTTAATCGGCACAATGTTGTGATTGAGAATGATCCCGTATATCCACCAATGTCCATATTCAATCAACTAGGCCGAGGTTCTAAAGATCGATAAAAAAAGGTCCTAAGTAGTATGAAGTACAAATCAACTTCAAATAATGTGTTGCTAAATTGTCCGGAAGTTCAACCCTTTCTTAAGTAAGTGTTGACGTAATATTAATTTACATGGACTACTATTTAATTCGGTTTATGCAACTAACAAAATTTTCAATGTGTCGCTTACTGACTTCGTGAGTCAATTTGGCCAAGATGCTGCTATATATTCTACATTTGAGGCATGGTTTAAACAATGTGTAATTGCATCTTACTTAGTTTCGCACATGTGAATATACATACTTGGTCACTTGTGAATATACTTGTTCACTTGTGATTTATTTAACACTACATGTAGGTCAATAATCCAAACAACTGTGTTAATCAATTTTTGAAAGATATATCTTGGGGACCTGCACCTACGGTTAAAACTATGTCTAAGTATTTTGGAATGGTTACAAATTTCACACCGAGGAATGCTCCAAGTATAAAAAAAAGCAATAGCAGTGGGGTGTGTGTCAAAGGAGGTGAAGGCAACTAGGATGGGAAAAATCATTATTATGGTATCATCAAAGAGAATCTAGAATTATCATATTCAGATTGGACAAATAAGAAGATCATACTTTTCCAATGCAAGTGGTTTGACCCAACACCTAGAAGAGGTACAAATGTACACTCACAGTACAACATAATTGAGGTTAATAAAAAGATGGAGTATGATCGCTATGATCCTTTTTTAATTGTAGAAAAAGTTAGGCAATTGTATTATGCTCTATGCTCCATATCCATTGCGGAATGATAAGGCTGATTGGTTGGTTGTAATCAAAACTAAGCCTGTTGGTAGGGTGTAAGTTGAGAATGTGCTAGATCTTGCTTACCAAAATGATACCTCAAATGTTAACCAAATGGTGAATGAACAGTTAGAAAATGTCTTGGAGCATCTTCAACTCATATTAGAAGAAGTTGATATGGAGGAAATAACAATCATAGAAAATGAGGACGAAGAATCAGTGTCACGACCCAACCTTCCCTCAGCGAGAGGTCATGAAGGAACCTAGTCCATATGACTAGGTAAGCCTAATATTTGCGGAAAAACAACGAAAATAAAACATCACTCTAAACCATTAATAGTAACAGAAATGAAACAGTGGTAGAAATGTCGCTCGACACATAAAATAACAAATCTCAAGAACAAACATAAAAAAATAACTTTCCCAAGACCCGGAACATTATAAGTCACAAGCTTCTACGAAATTACTATAAGTTCTTATACAACATTATTCTAGATGTAGTAGAAGAAGAACTACACAAAAAGGAAAAAAAAGGGGACTCCTAGGTCTGCGGATGAGGCAGATGTATCCTGAAGTCTCTGTAGAAGCAGCAGTGTACGACTAATGATGAGGCTGGAAAGATGTACCTGGATCTACACACGAAAACATGTGCAGAAGAGTAGCATTAGTACACCACAATGGTACCCAGTAAGTGCCAAGCCTAGCCTCGGTCGAGGGACCGCCTCGTAGTCTCAAAAGTAAATATGCAGAGGGATCTCTCGGGATACTGTCCCGTAGTCCCAAAGTAAATATACAACTCAAAAAATTAAACAAAACAGTTACAGCAAGAGAATCTACAGTTTGGGCTAAGTTCAAGTCAGGAAAAGGAAGCAGGAATTCACTAAGCATGTTGCAAACAGTTCAGTTAAGCAATTAAGGCACGTGGACATGTTGTACTAAGCTAACAGAATAAATACACATGCTAGTATACTCTATGAAAGTGAAAACATGTAATTTACTTAGTAAAATCAGATATTTGCAACAAATAGCCCGTGTACGCACTCGTCATGTCGCGTACACGGGGCTCACATATCAATTTTCAGTATCAAATCCTAGGGGGATTCCCCCTCCCCCCACAAGGTTAGGCAAGCCACTTACCTCGAAACAAGCTAAATCAATCGGTAGCAATGCTTTTCCCACATCTATCCGACTCCAAATAGCTCAAATCAAGCCAAAATCAATTATATACCATAAATATAGCTATGAAAACTAATCTAATCGACGAGCTCTAAGCTAAAGCAAGAAATTAGGAAATCGTCCCAAAAAGCCTCCTCGGGCCCACGCCTCGGAATCGAGTAAAAGTCAAACCAAAGAGTAAAAGTCCTCGGGCCCACGCCTCATTCACTCACGAGCCCAATCATATAAAAATTACTCAAATCCAACCATGAACCCCCTTTCAAAACTCGAAATCTTAGTTCAAGAACTTCTTCCACTTTTTCCAAATGTCAAACCAAAATCCGAAATTAAAGATGAAATTAATAATAGATTACTGGGATATAAACAAAATAGAGTGTAGAATCATTACCTAGTCAATGTCTCCGAAAATCCCTCAAAATTTCGTCCAAATCCGAGCTCCCAAACTCAAGTTTTGATAAAAATAGCCAAACCCCCATTTTTGAAATGTTATAAGTCTGCCCAGTGATTTCTTTTTCCCGAACGCGGTCACTCCCTCGTGTTCGCGAAGCACAAACTTCCCTTCAGTTCTTGACCTCCTTCGCAAACGCGAGAACCCCCTTGCAAACACGTAAGCTTGCCTTGTGTGGCCCTACGCGAATGCGGGACACTTATGGCGAACACGTAGGCTAATCACCTGGAGCCCCATCTTACCGATCCTCTACGCGATCGCGAGGACGATATCGTGAATGCGTAGGCTAGAGGATCCACACTATTGCGAACGTGAGAATCACATCGCGAACTCGTAGAGTAACCTAGCCGATCTACGAGATACCCTACGCAAACACGAGTCCTCTCTCGCAAACACGATGAAGGAAACCAACAAAAATGACACCAGATCTTCAGCCATTTCCAACAAGTCCAAAATGATCTGATAACCACCCGAAATCAACCTGAGGCCCCAGGGGCCTCAACCAAACATAATTACCAGTCCTAAAATATCATACGAACTTAGTTGAGCCCTCAAATCACAACAACCAATGCTAAAAACACAAATCACCCTCCGATTCAAATTTAATGAACTTGAAACTTCCAATTTCTATAACCGATGTCGAAACCTAATCAAACCGCGTCCGATTGACCCCAAATTTTGCACAAAATTCATATTCTACCTTATGGGACTAATCCAACTTCCGGAATCAGAATCCGACCCAGATATCAAAAGTTCCTCTACCGGTCAAAATCTCCAATAATTCGACTTTCGCCATTTCAAGCCTAAATGAGCTACAGACCTCCAAAACACAATCCGGACATGCCCCTAAGTCCAAAATCACCCAACGGAGCTAACGAAATGGTCAGAACTCTATTCTGGAGTTTTTTTCACATAGTTCCAAGTACGGTACAATTCCTAAGAATTAAGCTTCCGTTTAGGGATTAAGTGTCCTAAAACACTCCGAAACCACAACAAATCCCGACAAGACACATAAGCAGAACGAGATATGGGGGAAGCCGTAAATAGGGGATCGGGGCTATAACTCTCAGAATGACCGGCCGGTTCGTTACATCCTCCCCCTCTTAAAATAATCGTTCATCCTCGAACGAGTATAGAGACATACCTGAAGCGGTGAAAAGGTAAGGATAACGGCTGCGCATATCATGCTCGGTATCCCAAGTAGCTTCCTTGACCGGCTGACCCCTCCTCTGCACCTTCAGAGAAACAAGGTTCTTTGACCTTAGCTTTCTAACTTTCCTGCCCACAATAGCCACTGGCTCCTCAACATAAGATAGATCCTTGCCCAACTGGACTGAACTGATATCCAACACATGATCCGGATCACCGTGATACTTCCAAAGCATAGAAACATGGAATACCGGATGAGCTCCTGTTAGACTGGGAGGTAAGGCAATCTCATAAGCAACCTCCCCAACACACCGCAACACCTCAAAGGGACCAATGTACCTTGGTCTCAGCTTGCCCTTCTTCCCCAACCTCATAAAGCCCTTCATAGGCGATACCTGGAGCAGACCCGCTCTCCAACCATGACTGCCACATCGCGAACCTTTCGATTTGCATAAATCTTTTGTCTGGACTGGGCTATGCGGAAGTCGATCCTAAATCACCTTCACCTTGTCCAGAGCATCCTAAACCAGGTGCGTACCCAATAATCTAGCCTCGCCAGGCTCAAACCAACCCATTGGGGACCGACACCGCCTACCATACAGAGCCACATACGGTGCCATCTGGATGCTCGACTGATAACTGTTGTTGTAGGAAAACTCTTCCAGTGGCAAGAACTGATCCTACAAACCTCCAAACTCAATCACACACGCATGGAGCATATCCTTTAATATCTGAATAGTGCGCTTGGACTGTCCGTCCGTCTGAGGGTGAAGTACTGTTCTTAGCTCCATTCGAGTACCCAACTCATGCTGTACGACCCTCAAGATCCGTGATGTAAACTTCATACCCCGTCCAGAGATGATAGATACCGGTATGCCATGAAGCCTGACGATCTCGCGGATGTAAATTTGAGCCAGTTGCTCGGAGGAATAGGTAGTCATCATAGGAATGCAATGAGCTGACTTGGTCAGCCTATCCACAATCACCCAAACTGCATCAAATCTCCGATGAGTTCGCGGGAGTCAAACAACGAAATCGATAGTGATCCGCTCCCATTTCCACTCCATAATCTCTAACTTCTGAAGCATCCCACCAGGCCACTGATGCTCATACTTCACTTGCTAGAAATTTAGACACCGATTCACATACTCCACTATGTTCTTCTTCATCCGCATCCACCAGTAATACTGCCTCAACTCATGAAACATCTTTTCGACACCCAGATGAATGGAGTACCGCAAATTGTGAGCCTCCTGGATAATCAACTAACACAAACCATCTACATTGGGCACACATAAGCTGCCATGCATCCTCAATACACCATCATCCCCAATAGTGACCTCCTTAGCATCACCGTGTTGGACCGTGTCCTTAAGGACAAACAGATGGGGTCATCATACTGACGCTCCCTGATACGATCATAAAGAGAAGACCGAGAGACCACACAATCCAATACTCGGATCGTCTTAGAAATATCCAATCTCATAAACTGGATGGCTAAGGCCTGAACATCCAATGCCAATGGCCTCTCTACTGCTGGTAGATATGCCAAACTCCCCAAACTCTCCACCCTGGAGACTCAAAGCATCAACCACCATATTGGCCTTTCTGGGGTGGAACAAAATGGTGATATCATAGTCCTTAAGTAGCTCCAACCACCTCCGCTAACGTAAGTTAAGATCATTTTGCTTGAACAGATTCTACAAACTCCGATTATCAGTGTAAATCTCACAAGGAACACCGTAGAAATAGTGCCGCCAAATCTTCAAGGCATGAACAATAGCTGCTAACTCAAGGTCGTGGATAGGATAGTTCTTCTCATGCACCTTCAGCTATTTGGACGCATAGGAAATCACCCTACCATCCTGCATAAACACCGTGCCAAGACCAATCCACACATCATAATATACAGTATAAAATCCCGAACCTGTATGTAATACCAATATTAGGGCTGTAGTCAAAGCTGTCTTGAGCTTCTGAAAGCTCTCCTCACACTCATCTGTCCACCTGAACGGAGCACCCTTCTGGGTCAGCCTGGTCAGAGGTTCTGCAATAGATGAGAATCCCTCTATGAAATGACGGTAATATGCTGCCAAACCAAGAAAACTCCGGATCGCTGTAGCTGATGACGGTCTAGGCCAACTCTACACTGCTTCCACCTTCTTCGGATCCACCTTGATCCCATCACTAGATACTACATAACCCAAGAATGCCACTGAGTCTAGCCAAAAATCACACTTGGAAAATTTTGCCTATAACTTCTTTTCTCTCAAAGTCTGAAGCACAGTACTCAGGTGTTGCTCATGATCCTTATGAGTCCGGGAGTACACCAGAATGTCGTCAATAAACACAATGACGAAGGAGTCAAGATAAGGCCAGAACACATTGTTCATCAACTGCATAAATGCTGCTGCGGCATTAGTTAGCCCAAAAGACATCACAAGAAACTCATAGTGACCATACCGAGTCCTGAAGGCAGTCTTCGGGATATCAGGCTCCCGAATCTTCAACTGATGATAGTTGGAACGTAAGTCAATCTTGGAAAACACCTTGGCACCCTGTAGTTGATCAAATAAGTCATCAATACGAGGCAATGGATACCTGTTCTTCACTGTAACTTTGTTCAGTTGGCGATGATCAATGCACGTACGCATAGAACCATCCTTTTTCTTTACAAATAAGACTGGAGCACCCCAAGGTGACACACTGGGCCGAATGAATCCCTTATCAAGCAGATCCTGTAACTGCTCCTTCAATTCCGTCAGCTCTGGAGGAGCCTTACGATATGGAGGAATAGAGATGGGCTTAGTGCCCGGCAACAAATCAATGACAAAATCAATATCTCTGTCGGGCAGCATGCCCAAAAGATTAGCTGGGAACACATCTGTGAAGTCCCTCACTACTGGAACAGATTCAACTATAGTGGTATCAATACATACATCTCTCACATAAGCTAGATACGCGTCACACCCCTTCTCAACCATTCGTTGAGCCTTAAGAAATGAGATAACTCTCCTGGGAGTGTACCCTAAGGTACCTCTCTACTCTAATCACGGTAAGCCTGTCATAGCCAACATCACGGTCTTAGCATGACAATCAAGAATATTATAAATGGGAGACAACTAGTCCATGCCCAAGATAACATCAAAGTCTACCATGCTGAGTAGTAATAAATCGGTTCCGGTCTCAAAACCACTAAGAGCAATCAAACACGACCGATACACGCAATCCACAATAAGATAATCTCCCACAGGAGTAGACACATAAACAGGGGAACTTAAAGAATACCGAGATACGCCTAAGTACGGGGAAAAATAAGATGACACATAGAACTGGGTCAAATAATACCGACACATCTCTATGACAGACCAGAACAATACTTGTAAATGATAGAGTCGGAAGCAACTGCCTCTGTATGAGCTGGAAGAGCATAATACCGGGCCTGGCCTCCCCCTCTAGGACGACCTCGACCTCCCTGACCTGCACCTCGAGCTGGCTGAGTAAGTGGGGCAGTAGCTCGTGCTGGAATCATAGCCTGAGGACCTAGTAGAGCACGTAGTGGCTGAGAAATTTATGGAGGTGCACTTCTCCTAAGTCTAGGTCAATCCCTCACCATGTGACAAGTGTCTCCACACTCGAAACAAGCTCTCGGAGGGCGTGGCTGCTGTGACTGGTTTGGGCCAGGTTTTCTAGACTAGCCGTTGAAAGCACCCCGAGCAGGAGGCACACTAGATACTGGCAGTGCATAATAAGGCTCCTGGGGCCTAGAAGAGGCTGGGACACCACTGGCGACTGGAAAAGTTGAATGAACGGGGCGACTCACATAACCCCTACCATGTCGAACTACAGCTGGGGCACCAGTACCACTGTAAGTCCAGACTCTCGAGACCTCTTGGCCTCCCTTTCCTCTCTATCCCAAACAAGCATGCCCTCCAATATCCTGGCAATACTCACAACCTGCTGATAAGAAATATCCATCTCCAACTCCCTGGTCATACTAATCAAGATACTGGGGTGGAGTCCCTCAATAAATTGTCGAACCCTCTCTCAAACTATGGCAACCAAGGCCGGTGCATGTCGGGCCAAATCACTGAAGCAGACTGCATACTCTGACACAGTCATAGCACCCTGGCACAACTGCTCAAACTCTGCGCGCCATGAGTCCCTGAGGCTCTGAGGGACATACTCTCTCAAAAACATGTACGAGAACTGAGTCCATGTAAGTAAAGCTTCCTCATCTAAACTACTCAACTCATAAGCACGCCACCACTAATAGGCTGCTCCTCTGAGATGGAAGGCGGTAAAAGAAACCCCACTCGTCTCTGCTATGCCCATAGTATGGAGAATACAATGACACTCCTCCAGAAAAACCTGAGCATAATCTGTAGCCAATCTGCTGAAGGTAGGTGGGTGATACTTCTTGTATCTCTCAAGTCTGAGCTACTCCGCCTCAGAAGCGATTGGTCTAGTCTCGTGCTGGACCGGAGCTATCAGCTGCATAGGGATGAACTCTAGGCATGGTCAACCTGGAACCTCTGCTCAAGAGTACGGGCTGCGGGAGTCTGTACCCCTCCCCCGACCTGAGATGTGGCTGGAGCTAATGGAATCAATCTAGCCTGAGCTAAGGTGCTGATCATGCTCATGAACTGGGCTAGAGTCTCCTTGACGGCTGGTGCAACAATAGGCACCTCTGGTGCCTGCCCTCCAGCTAGAGATGTTGGGGGCTCCTCTGTCACAGCTCGTGCAGGTGCTCTGGCTACACTACGTGGTCTTCCTCTACCCCGGCCCCGGCCTCTAGCGGCTCTAGCAGGGGGCGTGGGTGCTGGTCGTCAGATCCTCTGGCACGGGTCCTCACCATCTGTGAGAAAGAATAGAATATAGAAGTTAAGAATTTGATGTTAATAAATTTTGCACGATAAGGAATCAAAGAAGTATAATTGTACCTTACAGTCCCATAGCCTCCCGAAGATAGGTAAACACGTCTCCATACCGATCCGCGAGACTGTAATAAATCGGCTTGTGACTCACAACACCTATGAATCTATAGCTCTGATACCAACTTGTCACGACCCAACCTTCCCTTTGCGAGAGGTCGTGACGACACCTAGTCCTTATGACTAGGTAAGCCTAATATTTGCGGAAAACAACGAAAATGAAACATAACTCTAAACCATTAATAGTAACAAAAATGAAACAATGATAGAATTGCCGCTCGACATATAAAATAACAACTCTTAACAAAATACATGAAAAAAACTTTTCCCAAGAATCGGAATATCATAAGTCACAAGCTTCTACAAAATTACTATAAGTTCTTATAGAACAGTATTCTAGATGTAGTAAAAGAAGAACTACACAAAAAGGAAAAGAGGGGGACTCCTTGGTCTGTGGACACCACAGATGTACCTCGAAGTCTCTGTAACAGAAGTGGTGTACGACTAATGATGAGGTTGGAAATATGTACCTGGATCTGCACACGAAAATATGTGTAGAAGAGTAGCATGCGTACACCACAATGGTACCTAGTAAATGTCAAGCCTAACCTCGGTCAAGTAGTGACGAGGTCAGGTCAGGCCCGCTAATAAATAATAAGTGAAGCAGAACATATACAGTATAATAATAGACTGGAACTAAGTAAAAGGAAATACAACAAATTACAGTCCAACACGAAATAAACAACAGGGGATCTCCAGAGATACCGTATCATAGTCCCAAAATAAATGTGCAGAGAGAACTCCCAAGGTACTGCCTCATAGTCTCAAAAGTAAATGTACAGGGAGAACTCCCGAGGGACCGCCTCGTAGTCTCAAAAGTAAATATGCAGGGTGATCTCTCGGGATAACGTCCCGTAGTCCCAAAGTAAATACACAACTCAAACAATTAATAAATAGTTACAGCAAGAGAATCTATAGTTTGGGCTAAGTTCAACTCAGGAAAAGGAAACAGGAATTCACTAAGCATGATGCAAATCGTTCAGTTAAGCAATTAAGGCACGTAGACATGCTATACTAAGGTAACAGTGTAACTACACCTGGTAGTATACTCTATGAAGGTGAAAACAAGTAACTACTCAGTAAAATCAGGTATTGCAACAAATAGCTCGTGTATGCACTCGTCATCTCACATACACGATGCTCACATATCAATTTCAGTATCAAATCCTAAGGGAATTTCCCCCACACAAGGTTAGGCAAAGCACTTACCTCGAACCAAGCTAAATAAATAAGTAGCAATGCTTTTCCCACATATATCCTACTCCAAATGGCCCAAATCTAGCCAAAATTAATTACACACAATAAATATAGCTATAAGAAACTAATCTAGTCAATGAGATCTAAGCTAAAGCAAGAAATTAGGAAATCCTCCCAAAAAGCCTCCCCGGACCCACGTCTCGGAATAGGGTAAAAGCCACAAATTAGAACACCCATTCACTCACGAGCCCAATCATATAAAAATTACTCAAATTCGACCATGAATCCCCTTTCAAAACTCGAAATCGTAGTTCAAGGACTTCTAAATTTTCAAAAATTTCAACCCCAAAATCCGAAATTAAAGTTGAAATTAACGATAGATTAGTGGGATATAACCAAAATATAGTGTAGAATCATTACACATTCGATGTCTCTGAAAATCCCCAAATATCTCGTCCAAATCTGAGCTCCCAAACTCAAGTTTTGAAAAAAATGGCCAAACCCCCATTTTTGAAATGTCATAAGTCTGCCTAGTGATTTCTTCTTCGCGAACACGACCTCTCCCTCGAGTTCGCGAAGCACAAACTTCCCTTAAGTTCCAGACCTCCTTCGCGAACGCGAGAACCCCCTCGCAAACGTGTAAGCTTGCCTCGCCTGGCCCGACGCGAACGCGGGACACTCATGGCGAACACGTAGGCTAATCACCTGGAGCCCCATATGACCGATCCTCTACGCGAACACGAGGACCGTATCGTGAATGCGTAGGCTAGAGGATCCACACTATTACGAATGAAAAAATTACATCGCGAACACGTAGAGAAACCTAGCTGATCTCCGAGATACCCTACGCAAACGTGAGTCCTCTCCCACGAATGTGATGAAGGAAACCAACAAAAATAACACCATATCTTCAGCCATTTCCAACAAGTCCAAATGATCCGATAACCACCCGAAATCAACCCGAGGCCCCAGATGCCTCAACCAAACATACCTACCAGTCCTAAAACATCATACGAACTTAGTTGAGCCCTCAAATCATAACAAGCAATGCTAGAAAAATAAATCACCCTCCGATTCAAACTTAATGAACTTGAAACTTCCAATTTCTATAATCGATGCCGAAACCTAATCAAACCGCGTCCAATTGACCCCAAATTTTGCACACAAGTAATATTCAACCTTACGGGCCTACTCCAACTTTCAAAATCAGAATCCGAGCCTAATATCAAAAGGTCCACTACCGGTCAAAATCTCCAAAAATTCGACTGTCGCCATTTCAAGCCTAAATGAGATACAAACCTCCAAAACACAATCCGGACACGCCCCTGTATTGGTAAAAAAGAGTTTCACACGTGAGCCAACTCTTTACAACTTAGCCAGTTATGTGGACACAGGAGAACGCGACAGCTGGATGTGATTCTTTGAAGAGATACGGAACAAAGAGGCACGATTCAATAAACCCTCGAGCTCATCAGCCACGGGAAACTCAACCTGATCAAAACAGAGAAGAGACACGGACATAATGAATTTGGACAAAGCTACGGGCAGATTCAAGAACCCACAGTTGATTACTCGTACGTTACATAACTGTACCCCAATTACCGTTATCTTTTGTAACGCCCCATTAATGTCATAATTAGTCATTAATGGGCAATCATAGCAAGAGTTGTACGTTATATCAAGGAATCTCCTATATAAGGGAGGGGAATACAGCTTGTAAAGGCATCTGATTCTCGAATACACTCTACTTTGGTTTTCTATATTTCTGCAATATTATCTATTATTCATTTTTTCTCTATTTTCTTGATTATCAGCAACCCGTGTTCATCCTAGAAATAACTTTAGTAAAAGGATCTAATTCCTTGGTTAAACAAATTGGTTCCATTACCGGAAATCTGATAATCTTTGTTTGCTTTTCAATTTCAAGCGATATCCTCTGAACTATGTCGAACTCCAACGACAACAGCCAGCAAAGGAATGGAACCCCAGTTCCATCATCTTCAAGAACCCCACGTGGTTCAAGAGAACAATCCCCAGAAAGATCCAATAACAACAATGATAAGAATGATCGAACGGTGGAACAAGATCAAGTAAAGCAAATGATTGCAGAGTATGTGAGTCAAGCTTTGCAAGAATTTGCGAGGGGATTACCGGCAGCGTTACCTGCACCACCGACACCACCTCCCAATAATACCATCACCATGGAAAATCCTCAATCTGGGTTGACAAACTCAGGAAAGGGAGATACTCCTAATGAATCTCTCGAAGCGAGACCAGGTGTGTGCACCTAATTTTCGACCACATTTAGATTTTTCACATATTTAGATTTTTCACAATACAGACCTGCAAAAAAGAATTTTAGCAATTTTGCTACAATACACTTTAGCATAGGAAGAGGAATCTTATTTTTCAATTTTTAGAACCTCCCTTCCTTCTTCACGCCAAAAAACATTTCTTGCCCCCTAATTCACACACCACCATCAGCTATATAGATACACATAACACACAGACCGAGAGAGATAGAAAAGAATGAGAGCAGCGGCCCCCCGTCCAGTTTTCTGATTTTTTGATCTTCCTTCTTTCCATTTGGAAGGACCTTAGCAGCAGCATCTGAAGAAAAAAAACCAATAGAGATACAATACTCCACACCCCCTTTCCAAAAATCGGCCACCCACTCCCCAAAGAAAGAACAAAAACAGTAACACACACATATACAGGAGAGTTGATTCAACGAGGTTACTACACGAGTCTTCGACCTCGAGGTTCCGTCAAATTGTTGGTTCTAGCGCTCGAAGAAATTTTGCTCCTTTCTTAATTTTTTTTTCTTCCTTGATTAATATAAATCTTGATTTTTGTGCATTTATATGTGAATGAATGAAGTGCTGCTTCTCTAAGTGTGCTGTTGTTTTTCAATTAACCTTCATACCGAGTTGATGTTTATATCACAATTATCTTGAACTTGCATGCTAAAATTATTGTTTAACGTAGGCTGTTGCATCGGTTAATTAAGAAAAAATTGGGTTTAAGTTGTTTCTAAACGTAAATGGGTTGTTGTGACAATTTCGTCCGTAAATAATCTTATAATATTCATAAACACGATAGTAGCTTCGGGCGCTTTAAATTAATCAATTTATCATGATTATGTATACGTTCGCGTGACATAATTACTATTCCAAAAATGAACATCGTAGCTTGCTTTAGGCGTGCTTAATAATAAATTATCATGACTATGGGTACGGTTCCCGTGGCATAGTCATAGATATGTAACTCCAAAATTCGAGTGCACGCTGGCGTGACTCGACCCCTATTGCAAATAATTAAAATAAACATGTTGTAGAGTCGTGGGTACAGTTCCCGTGACATGATTTGCGATGTGTACAAAATAACAAGTGTGCGGCACCGCGATTTGTTTAAATAAATTCCATAATTATTTAAAATATTTAAAAGCGGCAAAAAAGTAAAAAGGCTAAAATGCACAATAGGTCTAAAACATGTATTAAAACAGATAGGCCAATTTTAATAGTTATGCGACCGTGCTAAAACCACAGAATTCGGGATGTGCCTCACACCTTCTCCCGGGTTAACAGAATTCCTTACCCAGATTTCTGTCTTTCGCGGACTGTAAAACAAAGTCAAACTTCCTCGATTCTGGATTTTAAACCGGTGACTTGGGACACCATATAATTATCCCAAGTGGTGACTCTGAATTTGAATAAATAATCCCGTTTCGATTATTGTCACTTTGATTGGAAAAACTCCCGAATCGCTATTTCGGCAGGAAAAAAGAGGTGTGACACCAGGTATATCTAATAACTCTGAATTACAAAATTTACTACTAACCACACAGAAATAGATGAAGGAGCATAACGATTGCATCGAACAAATTCCTGGAGTACCGCCTATTATCAAAAGCATTGATGTTGATAGGTATTCTCAACAAGCCTGGAAGCCAAGTGCGGCACCTTTGCCTATACCCAAGAAGTTTAAAATGTCTGACGTTCCCAAATATGATGGAACAACTGACCCACGTGATCATGTAACTGCTTTCACTACTGGAGTAAAAGGCAATGACTTAACAAAACAAGAGATTGAATCAGTCCTTGTCAAAAAATTTGGGGAAACACTTACCAAAGGAGCCCTAACCTGGTATTCTCTTCTCCCTGAAAATTCTATTGACTCTTTTGCTGAGCTTGCAGATTCATTTATAAAAGCACACTCTGGTGCACAAAAAGTTGAGAAAAGAATGGAAGACATATTCAAAATAAAACAAGGAGACACGGAACTACTCTGTGAGTTTGTTGACAGGTTTCAACGAGAAATAATGCAGTTACCCAGGGTGCCTGATAATTGGGTAGCGATGGCATTTGCAAGCAACCTAAACAATAAAAGCTTAGAAGCCATGAGACGACTTAAGGAAAGTCTAAGAGAATTCCCCGCTACAACATGGAACGATGTATATAACAGGTATAGTACTAAACTCAGAATAGAAGAAGATATCATTGCTTGTTTGAGAGATGAAGATCATTCCATATCCAGACGTCCTGAATCAGACAGGAGATCAGGTATAAACAGGTACTATCCTTAATTAGGACCCTCGGGACGTGATATTCGTCCCAGGTTCGAAAACACTAGGTCAGACTATAAACCACCAGGAAGAGACGTAGTCTCATCCTCATCTAGATCCAGAAAAGATCGAGATGAACGACCTAGAGGTAATACTCGAATTGGGGATCATACCTTTAATGTAAGTACTACTGATCTTGTCTCAATATTGAGGAACATGGGAGACAAGGTTAAGTGTCCCAAAGAGATGCGATCAAATCCAAATAGAAGGAACCTAGATCATTGGTGTGAATTCCATAACGATCGTGGGCACAAAACTGCGGATTGCAGATTTTTACAAGGTGAAGTAGAAAATTTATTGAAACAGGGCTATTTAACAGAATTGTTTAGTGATAAAGGTAAACATGCATATATGAAGAACAGACAGGAGCCCCCAAAGTCTCCTTCTCCAAAACGAATTGTCAACGTGATACACAGAGGTGAAGAAGTAAATGGAGTGGTCTGCAAAACGACCATAAAGTTCACAATTACACATGGGAAACAGGTTCGTGAAAATATGGAAGAGGACGATATAACCTTCGATGATGCAGATATCGGCGGATTAATGCTTCCTCACAATGATGCTCTGGTAATATCTTTATTTATTCATGACACTAATGTAAAAAGAGTGTTGATTGATCTAGGCAGTTCAGTCAATATCATTTTTCTAAGAGTCGTGGAAGAAATGTTATCGCGCAATCAAGTAATCCCAAGGGCACGAGCCATATCAGGGTTTGATAACTCTACGGTTATAACAAAAGGAGAAATTGAGCTTAGCACTTATGTTGAGGGGGTGATCAAAAGCACCAGGTTCCATGTCATCAAAACTGACATGGCTTATAACGTAATCATGGGAAGGACATGGATCCATGACATGAAATAAATACCCTCCACCTTGGATCAGGTAACTAAATTCCCCTCTGAATGGGGGATTCAGCAAATTAGAGGCGAACAGCAAGCAACAAGAAATATAAATTCCGTGGTACACTACAACAAAAAAGTAGAGATGGAAGAATCAAAAGGTAAGGGAATCTCCCAAGCATGTAATTCTGCCCAAACAGGCATGGAAGAAATTACTGCCCAAACAAGCATGGAAGAAATTACTACCCAAACAGGTACGGGAGGTATTATTGCTGAAACGGGTATGAAAGAAAATACTTACGAAAAGGTGAATCAAGTTACCACGGAAGGTGCATTAGACCACACGGATGGAGATTCCAGACCAGATGTCATTTATGAACCGGAGGAAGACGAGCACATCAAAACAACTACGGAAGGGCTCGAAGCTTTTTCATTGTCTGAACAAAAGCCTGAATAGAAAGTGTATATAGGCACGAGGCTGGGCCCTGGTCGACGAGGTAAGTTAATTGATTATTTATAGGCTAACGCAGACTGCTTTCCATGGTCCCACTCAGATATGACAGGCATCCCACTAGAAGTGATGACTCATAAACTAAATGAAGATCCATCCTTCGTACCTGTTAAGAAGAAGAAAAGAAAGCAAGGACCATTCAAGAACCAAATAATTGACGAAGAGGTACATAAACTCTTGAAGATTGGTTCGATATGAGAGGTAACGTATCCTAACTGGCTAGCTAACACCGTAGTAGTACCTAAAAAGAATGGCAAATGGAGAGTATGCGTAGATTATACTGACTTAAATAAAGCATGCCCCAAAGATTCATTCCCATTACCACATATAGATCAAATGATTGATGCCACAAAAGGTCATGAACTATTAAGATTTTTGGATGTATGTTCTAGTTATAATCAGATTAAAATGGATCCCTCAAATGAGGAAAAATCCTCCTTTATTACAAACAGGGGGACTTATTGTTATAAAGTCATGCCTTTTGGCTTGAAAAATGCGGGAGCCACATATCAAAGGCTAGTGACAAAGATGTTCCAGGAACATCCAGGAAAAACAATGGAAGTTTACATTGATGAAATGATGGTAAAATCAACACGGGCAGAAGACCATTTCCAGCACCTCTCTACTACTTTTGATATGTTACGCAGGTATAATATGAAGCTAAATCCAGAAAAATGTGCTTTTGGAGTGCAATCAGGTAAATTTTTGGATCTCCTTATATCGAACAGAGGAATAGAGGTAAACCCCGCTCAAATTAAAGCTATAGAAGAAATACCTGATATTTTAACAAATAAAAAGGAAGTTCAAAGACTAACAGGGAGAATAGCAGCTTTGGAAAGATTTATTTCTAAGTCTTCCNTCTAGATAATGAGATTAGATATCCACATCTGGAAAAGCTAGCCTTAGCTTTAATAATGACATTTAAAAAATTACGACCATATATTCAATGTCACCCAATCACCGTTGTGACTTCATATCCTTTAAGAAATATTCTGCATAAACAGGAATTGTCAGGAAGATTAGCCAAGTGGGCCATAGAATTAAGTGAGCATGAAATAATCTATCAGCCTAGGACTGTAATTAAGTCTCAAATACTAGCTGATTTTGTTGCTGACTTTAGTAATAGCATTGTACCTGAAGTAGAAAAAGAGTTACAACTCTTTAACGATGCTAATCCAGGCCTATGGACCTTGTTCACCGACGGTTCTTCAAATATAAAAGGCGCCGGCTTAGGCATAGTCTTAATATCACCCACGGGTGAAAAGAAATGGCAAGCTATTAAGTGTTATCCTATAAC
This sequence comes from Nicotiana knightiana, assembly GCA_005239525.1. Lineage (NCBI taxonomy): Eukaryota > Viridiplantae > Streptophyta > Magnoliopsida > Solanales > Solanaceae > Nicotiana > Nicotiana knightiana. Next base: position 42,488 of record ML381278.1, read on the forward strand.
TAACAATGAAGCAGAGTACGGAGCTATTATTGCAGGGCTTAAACTCGCACGGGAGCTCTCAATCGAGCAAATCGTGATCAACAGCGACTCCCAACTGGTAGTAAATCAGATACAAGGGACTTACATCGCTCGAGAGACTCGAATACAACAGTATCTTGAAAAACACGAGAGCTTGTGAGACAATTCAAAACATGGAAGGTAATGCAAATACCTAGAGAGGAAAATACAGAAGTAGATGCATTAGCTAACCTCGCAGCAGTCACGGAAGTAAAAAACAAAGACAATGCAATTGTCGTCCAACTATTCCACTCAATGATCGACTAGGACAAGAATGAGGTAACTTTCAACAGCTTAACCTGGGACTGGAGAAACAAAATTCTTAATTTTTGCATAATGGCACCGTACCTGAAGACAGGAAAGCAGCTCAAGCACTTCACCACAAAGATGCACGGTACTGCCTTATCCGCAACTCACTTTATTGCAAGATGTTCAGAGGACCCCTAGCTAAATGCCTTGGACCTAACCAAACGGAATTTGTGATGAAAGAAGTCCATGAAAAACACTGTGGAAATCACTTAGGGGCAAGGTCCTTAGTGAAAACCCTAATCAGAGCTAGATACTATTGCCCTAAGATGGAAGAAGAAGTCGAGAATTTCGTATCCAAATGCGACACGTGCCAAAGGTTTGCCAATAACATGCATCGACCAGCGGAATTATTGCATCCAATAATTCCCCATGGTCTTTCATGAAATGGGGGATGGACATAGTGGGACCTCTTCCCACAGCTAAAGGACAGGTATAGTGTTTGCTCATGCTAACCGACTATTTTACAAAATGGGTAGAGGTAGAAGCATTCAAACAAGTGCGAGAAAAGGAAGTTAAAAGCTTCTTATGGCGAAACATAATATGCCGCTTTTGAATACCAAAGGAGATCGTGTGCGATAATGGCCCACAATTCATAGGCTCACAAATCACAGAATTCTTTGAAAGCTGGCAAATCAAGCGGATCACTTCAACGCCATACCACTATGTGGCTAATGGTCAAGTTGAGTCAACGAATAAGGTTATCATCAATAATCTAAAAAAGTGGCTGAATAAAGCCAAAGGAAACTGGCATGATGAGTTACCAGCGGTACTACGGGCATACAAAGTAACTTCAAAAATAGCCACGAGAGAAATGCCGTTCGCACTTGTCTATGGCTCAGAAGCCTTAATACCTGTAGAGATTGGCGAACCAAGCATAAGGTTCACAACAACCATGGAGGAAGCAAACGACGACAAATTATGGACCAATCTGGACCTGCTCGGACCACGGAGAGAAGCATCACTGATACGGATGGCAGCTCAAAAGCAAATCATAGAGCGTTATTACAACCTAAAGCTCATCTCAGGTACTTCAAGATTGGGGACTTCGTCCTCAAAAAAGTCTTTCAATCAACGAAAGAAGCAGGCGAAGGAAAGCTAAATCCAAACTGGGAAGGACCCTACAAAATCCGAGGCATAGCTGGGAAGGGCGCCTATGAGTTGGAAGCTATGGACGGCAGAGTTCTACCAACAAGTTGGAATGCCATCCACCTAAAGAGGTATTACTTCTAAGGGAAAGAAATACCCCCGGTCAGGTATCACACGTTCGATTTTATTTTGAACATTTAAAAATTTTACTAATGTTTTTAGATGATAGGCATAAAGCTAACCCATCACCAGATGATGATATTAGACCTGCAAAGAAGTGAGGAAATAACACAGTTCTCGGTCTAGGGTTACACTTTCTGATGGACGTTTTAAAGGGTTAAGCAGTCATCATCTAAAAAAACTATATACCTTCGAGTCCGGAGTATTTTTCCTTTTCAGGAAAAGGACCACAAGGAAGGAATAATCAAGTGCTCAGATCTCATTCTTCAAAGCTCAAACACTTGGGGGACTATACAGTATAGAAGGCTAAAATGAAGCAAAAAAGACTATAAGAAAGTCAAAAGCTCGAGCCTGAAGACCCATCTACCCAACAAGACAAGTGATACGAGCAGAATCAAAAGAGATCAAAAGAGTCATCCAAATACAAAGCCTAATGCAAAAATGCAAAAAACAAACCATCGAACATGTTCAGGTTGAAAGGCAAAATATTAGTCACGAGGAAGAAATGTATACTTATTCAAAACTGTTGTAACAAAAACAGTTAGGGGTGAAAGATCAAAATCCATGTATTTGTCCAGAAATCTGTTGTCAAATAAAATAGTTACGGATGAAAAAGCATTTTTCTCGTGCTTATTATAAAACTGTTATCAATAAAAACAGTTGCGGGTAGAAACCCCAATCTTTATAAAAACTATTACTAGTGAAAAACAGTTATTCCCTTGTATTAATATCGAAAAACTATTACCTACGAAAAATAGTTACGAATACAAGGGTATATCAAATTTGTTAAACAAAAACAGTTGCAACATGAGTTTTAGACGATAATCAAACACATGTAAAATGTCGTGGAATTTCAAACAAAAACTTTCCTTGGAAACATTCTTAAACATGTGTAAAATTCCTATCACTCTATTGCATTATCATGAAGTTGAGACGTCTTCTTCATGACAATCACAAAGGGCCCACTTTCATAAATTAAGCCTACTAAAAAAAGGATCACAAGCACCGTACCTACTATGAAAAGGTACGAGTGATTATAGCATCCTCATGCAAAAATTCAGAGGTAAAAACAAAAACCTCGAAAAACAAAGCATGCAAAAGACTTAAAGAGTGAAACAGAAACTCAACAAAAGTCAGACTAGCATTTAACTATTAAACGGCTAAGTAAAAACTATGTATTAACTTATACTTACCCGTATAGAATTTTTATACATTGAGGTGCCCTTAAGTTGTCATTTGGAGACTTGAAAGAGATCCAAATTTACCCCCAACGGGACTGGGGGTAACCACCAATTGAGACAAAGATAAAAAAAAAGGGGCGAACCAACTAAACTTCTTCAGAAGGGGGGTTGACTTCACTGGCAGAAAGAGCGGGAGCAACTAGGGATGAAGAGGCACAAGCAACTGGATTCTCACCATCAGGTGAAGAGAGGTTATGACCTTGTTGAGCCTTCTCCATGGCTTCCTTAGTTTTAGCTATTTCAGCACTAAGAGCGAAACCCTCTTCACTCATTTCCATCAATGTGTGAAGGCGAGAATTCATATATGCCCAGCTTACATCAACAGCAACCACCTCTTCAAGATCTTCATAATCCCTTGCCCATACTTGAAGCTCAGCTCTCAATCCGTGCTTCTCCGCTTCAGCAGCTTCATGGGCGGCCCTTAACAGTACATTCGACTCCTCCAGAGTTTGAAATTTATCTAAAGCCTTACAAAGGTCCTCTTGAGTACAAGTGAGTGATTGCACGAGCTCGCCTGAGTATTCCTCCTTCTGCTCCAACAAGTTTTTCAAGTCTCTAATCTCCTCTGAGGCACGGGACAGGTGCTCAGCAAATGAGGACTCCAGAACACTCTTGTCTTTATCAGCCTGACTGGAAGAAGCCTTCTCTACTGCCAGTTCTACCGCCATGAGCCTCATCTGCCGCTTCAAGGTACTCCTTTCCTCTTCTAAGTTGTCCATGTAAATCCTTAGGCTATCATACTGTGCTTTCCAATTATCAGCATCGGCCTGCAACTCTTTTGTCTCCTGATCCGTATTTGAGATCCTCTTCATAAGCTCCATGCCTATAAGATTAATTTACAAGAAATAAACCAATCATATATGATAAATTTCATATACGAAAATGAAAAAGGATAACCTACATCATACCTTCAAAGAGGTACGCACTACTTCATTGGCCCATGTAAGAGCACTATGGCTGGCTAGCTTGGTTTTCTCAGTGGGACCTATCAAAGGCTTGAGCCACATTTTGGGCTCACCCGTTTTCTTGAAAAGATTCCCCTCAGCTGGAACTTCTATTACCACCTGCCACATCTCTCTGCTGGAAGACCCTACTTCCCTAGCGGAAGGCATGGAAGAAGGCAGAGATGAAGCAGCAACAGGCACAGAGGGTTGAGGAGCTGGAGAAGCCACGGGCAAAGCAGCAGGCACGGAGGGTTGAAGAGTTGAGGAAGCCACGGGAAAAGTAACAGAAGAATCCGTAATAACCAAAGGAGCAGATGAGACAACTTCTCTTAAAGAAGCAGGAAAGACATCAGCCAAAGGGACATCATCAGGAGCAAGGTCAAAACCTTCATGGAACATGTAATCTACAGATTTATGAATGGGGGAATGTCAAACATCTTCAAAGGTAGAGGGCTCAACCACAGACACGGAAGGAAAGGTCATGGGTGTAAACTCATCATCTGAAACCACCCGCCTTCTCCGTGGCCTGTGCACTAAAGCACCCTCTTCTTCTTCTTCTATGGAACGAGACTCACCAATCTTCCTCTTTGAGGAAGACGAACCGACAATAATCTCCTGGGCCTGAGCCAAAGACATCTTTGGGATAGATGAAGCAGACACCCCACGAGCAGAAAACCCTATCAAAAGGAAAAAGGTTAAGCGACAAAGAAAGAAGAGACTCGAGTAAGGAAAGAAGCAAGAGCTTCACTTACCATGGGTCTTTACATGCCAACCATACCTCCCATCGAGGTACTTCCAAGATCTCTCTTCTAAAAGAGCAATGGACAACAATTTTTCTACCCAATCACGGGTACCGTAGACATTCTCAACAGTATCCATGATTGCTGAGAGAAGAAAAAATAGATACGGTGTTAGTAAAACATCTCAAGTCAGAACGAGGAAAAGTAAATAGATGTGAGCTAAAGCATACTCACGTGCACGATTCCACTTCTCAGGGAAGGGAAGATTTTCTTCACCCACTAAACCAACAGTGGGTACAACAACATACCGGAGGTAACAACCCCTATCCTTATCATCTCCCGGGGTTACCAACACTTTTTTGCTCCTAGCAGTCAGAGTAAATACCCCTTCACGAAACAAGGTAGGAGAGTAGAGATGAATAAGATGGTTGAAAGTAAAAGGAACCGAGGCTAAAGAAGCTAAACTCCTAAGACATGCGACAACTCGCCACACAAGCGGACCAACTTGTCCTAAGCAGATATTGAAAAAACGGCAGAATTCAATTATGACTGGGTCAATGGGAGGTCTAAACCCTAGAGTAAAAGGGTACGTATAAACAAAAGAATATCCCGTCTTGTAAGAAGTTATTCTTTGATTACTATTCGGAATGTAGATAGGGAAATCAAGTCTTCAAAAACACTCCCTACGAACAAAGGAAATCTGACCCTCAGTTATAAGGATCGGATACCTTTCGACACTCTCAAGGGAAGAAGACTGGTCTACAAGAACTTGATTATCTCTAGCAAAGACAAACTCAACAGGAACAATTTCATCAACTCCAGGTTCACGAAGGCGTTCACCTCTACCTCTAGACAAAGACCGAGAAGCCCTAAACCTCGGAGAAACTAGAGACCTAGCGGAAGGAGGGGGAACTATCTGAGAAGAAGAGGAGCCTCTCGAAGGAGTGGATCCTAGACTCCTAAGTCTACCACCCCTCCGACTCCTAGTCGGAGCAGAAGATGGCGTTAAATTTTCAATATCTATTACTCCCTGAGGTTGGTTTGAAGAAGACATGTTTACAAAGGCAAGAAGAAAGTTCTTTACAAAAGACAAAGTTAGAAAGTGTTTCGTGGAAGCAAAGAAAAGAAGAAAGGTATTTATACTTGAGGACAACCGTCAAACATGGGAAAAAAGAAAAATAATGATGAAAAGTCATAATTGAAGATGTCACTTCGGGACTGACACAGCCGCAAAAAGCCCTAAAAGGTGCCGAGTAAATGCAGAACCAATTCGAGAAGGACACGTGGTATGAGCATTAAATGGAAGTGACAAACGACACCTATGGTTCAGAGAAGGATACAATATTTCGGGGTAAAGCGGAGGAAAAATATTCCCGCCATAAATGAGTATCCACTTACCAAATATTAATCGATAAATATATGGTAAGTGGGGGGACTATCTGTATTGGTAAAAAAGAGTTTCACACGTAAGCCAACTCTTGACAACTCAGCCAGTTATGTGGACACAGGAGAACGCGACAGCTGGATGTGATTCTNTGAGAAACTCAACCTGATCAAAACAAAGAAGAGACACGAACAGAATGAATCTGGACAAAGCTACGGGCAGATTCAAGAACCCACAATTGATTACTCGTACGTTACGTAACCGTACCCCAATTACCGTTATCCTTTGTAACGCCCCATTAATGTTAAAATTAGTCATTAATGGGCAATCATAGAAAGAGTTGTACGTTATATCAAGGAATATCCTATATAAGGGAGGGGAATACAACTTGTAAAGACATCTGATTCTCGAATACAATCTACTTTGCTTTTCTATATTTCTGCAATATTGTCTATTATTCATTTTTCTCTATTTTCTTGATTATCAGTAACTCGTGTTCATCCTAGAAATAGTTTAGTCAAAGGATCTAATTCTTTGGTTAAACAGCCCCTAAGTCCAAAATCACCTAATGGAGCTAACGAAACTGACAAAACTCCATTCCGGAGTTTTTTTCACACAATTCCAACTACGGTCCAAATCCTAAGACTTAAGCTTCCGTTTAGGGACTAAGTGTCCCAAAACACTCTGAAATCACAACAAATCCCGGCAAGACACATAAGTAGAATGAGATACGGGGGAAGCAGTAAACAAGGGATAGGGGCTATAACTCTCAAAACTACCGACTGAGTCATTACAATCAGTTGATGAAAAAGATATAAGTGAAGATGAAGAATTTTTCGGACGAGGAAAGATACTTTGAAGATGGCTAGCGTGTTAGTTTTTTCAAGCGTTCTAAACTTGTATAGATTTATATTATCAATTTTAGCATTTTCTTTAATTTATGCAGATGAGCGGTAGGGGTCGAGGTAGGTCTAGGAAGGTTAAGAGGCCTATTAATCATGAGGATGGTGTTACTCCTTCGCTTCCTTCCACTCCACACTTGCATCCCTCCGCTGCTGATGAACGTTAACAATATTCTAGGCACACATATTTCCACTGCATCCATCTACTCATCAGACTACCTATCATTCGCCTTTCCAGCAGTATTCTTACCATTCTCCACCACATGGGTATACCTCATTTCCTCCACATGATCCTGCATATAGTTACATGGATCCATCGACCTAGTAGTCACAAGGTCATGTGGTGATACGCCCGTCATCTGCTTCATTTTCTTCACCACTAGATGGATCACATCCATCTAGATTTTAGCCACCTGGATCATAGCAGTGGTCTAGATCGCAACAGAGGTCTAGATCGCAGTTGGGGTCGAGATTGCATCCATCTTCATCAACGACCCCATCTCCCTCTCCACCGAGTTCGTCTCCTAGCGTTTCTAGACTTCTCATTCGGGATAGCAGCGCTGAGCCAGATGCCTCCCTTCTACGCGCGCTTCAGATTCATCAGAGGATGATGATCCAGAGGAAGTGCGGTATGATCGTTATCATAGGATGATCATCAGGTATGAGGCAATGGGTGGTAAGATTTATTTATTACTTCTTTGTTTCCGCTGAATTATAATTGTTAGTCTTGTTTATTTAATGTAATTTCTATGTTGCAGGTTCATACTAGTCATCAAAATACAAAGATAATCACTGAAGGTCTTGGCCAGTTATATGATGCACCCTATGCGACTTGGAGTGAATTTCCACTGGAGCTTGTGGAGCAAATTTTAAACCAATTTTAAGGTTTTAATACAATTTTTATCTATTTAAGAATTATATTAACAATAGTTTCATCTAACATTACACACTTCATTTGCAGTTTAAGTGTGCCTGGGAGGACCGGCATAACAATGCCATTCTTGCAAATTTTGAGTTCAAATGCCATAACAGACTATCAGACTCCTTCTGTTCTGCTAGGATGAAGAGCAAGAAGCTTTCATGGGTTCTACCGCACATATGAGAGGATCTGCTAAGGTAATGGACTACTGAGAAATTCGAGAAGAGGAGTGAACAGAGAAAAAAGGCTCGAGCATCTGAGAAGGGTGGCTCCTTGCACTGTGTGGGTGCAAGGAGCATGGGGACTGCGAGGAGACTACTGATAATTTCTTAAAATATTTTATTTTATTTTATCGAACTATCTTTATATATTTTAGTTTAGTTAACATGTTTTATTATATTTGTAGGAAAAAAATATGGGAGGAAGATGACTCATAATGAGTTCTTCACGGAGGCTCACATCCGGAAGAAGAATGCACCGACAGATCCAACTAGATGGGTCGAGGACCGGGCAAAGACTACATGTGTAAGTTTCATAACTACTATAACTTGAAATTAATATTTAAAATATTATATACTTAATAATTTTCTTTCTTATAAATAAAGGGTTGTTAAGCGACCATCCCTTTCAGACGAAGAAGCACAGAAGATATGGTTGGATGTTGTTGGTGGTCCTAAAAAAGGGATAGCATACGGCCTTCCAGAGAGATCATTTCGACGCTACAGGGATGGATTGCAAGGTATAGGAACTTCTGCCCAGGGTGAAGCAATTGATATGTCGACTCTCTCATCTATGTAGAAGAAGATCGCAAAAGCTAATAACAGAGCTTGAAGAGATAAAGGCTAGAGAACAAAAGAGAGATAAATAATTAGATACCCTTCAAGTTTAGCTAGAAAAAAGGGATCAACAATTTAATTTCCTTCAAGGTCAGCTAGCCAGTCTTCTTGCTAGTGGTGTTTTCCCCATTCCTCGGTCTCATGAGCCTTCCCCAGATGTGTCTCCTTCTCGTCGTGATCCTTCGAGCCATGCCGACGATAAAGGTTCTAGTAGTGGATATGGAGATGATGTAGTACATAACACTCATTGAGTGATATTTGAACTTTTGACTTGTGAAACGTTTTGTTGTTGGGTATGATGTTTTGTTAATATAGTTTTGATAGTTGTTATTATTGTTATTGTTGTTGTTATTATTGTTATTCTTGTTATTGTTGTTGTTATTGGTTGAATGACAACAATGTAATACTGCCACTATAAGTGATTGGTTGTTGGCAGGTGGTGCAACTATAAAACAACTATATTTTGCCAAAAACTTACCCAGAAAACCGACTGCCTACCGACCGAAGTCGGTCGGAAATGTTCAATTGATTTCCCAAAAATTTAAATTTACCGACCAACCTTGGTCGAAATATTTGATTATAAATATTAAATATTTTAATAATACCGACTGACTTCAATCAAAATTTTTGATTTTAAATTTTAAATATTTTAATAATACCGATTGGTTTCGATCGGAATTGAACAATTTTTAAAGAAACTCCGACTGAAGTCGGTTGCTAATTTTAAAAATAATTAAAAATTAATTTCAGTAAGTTTATTTTGTGTCAGAATATTTGGTCAAGTGCGTTGAAAATTACTGACCGACTACGGTCGAATATATCGACAATCTGTGGTCAATAGTCGTTAGCGACCATTGTTTTTTCGATGAATTGAAATCAGTCATTTTTTGTTATATTCCTACCGATTTCGGTTATTTTTTTGGATACTTTTTGATAGTTTTTTTTAGTAGTGAGTGTTGTTGAACCAGCCGACGAGACTACTTTTGAGGTACCGGATTAGATATGCCTAGTGACTTGTATCAATGGGATGGAATGGAATTGGACGAACTAAATCAGATATTAGATGGTGTGCCCGAGGTTGATGTAGCAGTGGATATTGTTGAGTCATTAGCAGCAGTAGAACTAGAGGCGACTTGTACTACTTGTGGGCAACATGTTGTTGAAGCCTCAACCATTCTCGATAATTTTGATTAGTCGGTACCTGATAAGTGTAGCAATTCAGCTTATGTGGAATATTCAGAAGTGGCTGATATGTCTCAAATGAATTTGATTGGCTTTGATCAGCCAGTGCCCAAAGATGTGCTTGGCTTGGATCCATGGGATAATGGGCTCAGATGAATTAAATCGGATGTTAGAAGATATATCTGAGTATTGTCCAAATGGATGCTGAAGACGATCAACAACAACATAAGACGTCAAGGTTGTGCTGCAAAGGATGACCATCAACTTCTGGTTGTCTACTATGGAATTGGAAGATAAGGGTAGTTGTTGTAACCAAACTAAGCATTTAAGCTTTATTAATGCAACCTATATAAATAGATATTTTTCAACAAGCTGTATAAATCTTTTCTATTAGATGATTGAGCATTTTAATGTAATATTATAGCTTATTCGCATTAGTGGAATAATATTAATTTTCTTAATACACTGCCAATTGTTTGCCATTCCAGTGATCAATCTCTATGAAATGAAAGTGAATCGTTTCTTTTTGTCCACCTTTTTTTCCTCGCAATGTTCAATCATAACTGGTGAATAATTTTGACGTTCTTATGTTTAAATGCTTCTTGTAAGAAATACTACATTCATTTTAGTGTTTTAATGAAAGGCCTGTTATGTCGAGGAAGACGCAAATTCGAAATAAAAAAAGATAAAGAACATCAAATTTTAACGTAGAAAATCCTTCAAATCAAAGGTAAAAATCACGGGATTACAAAGATAAAAAAGCTTCACTATAATAATAAGAGGGTTACAAAAGTTCTTCAAGTTGGCTACACAACATGGGACTTTGGATGGATAACATGGGCATGGGGCCAACAAACTCTCCCTCCAGCCAAGGGGCCAAATACGGCTTCAAGTAGAGGAACCATTGACAAGCTTCGTGCTTGCCAATTTTCTACGAAACACATGGTTATCTGCAACCACCGCTTTTGTCAGCATATTGATATTTAGCTTAAAGTGTATATATCCTATGTATATCGCCTCATATTTTACTTTTTTTTCATGAGTTTTAGATGATAAACATGATGATTTATATTAATTTGAAGTGTTTTTATGTGTAGGAATGATTCGGGATCAATCGGGGGCGAAACACGCAAAATTATAGCAAAAACGGACGAAACCGGGAATTTCAGGATTTTGGGCGCCACAGGCAGGGCTGGGCGCCACCTGTGGCGTTGGAGGCAGAGGACTTTTCATGGTAGCGCCCTGGTGGGCGCCCGGCGCTGGCCAGAGCACCGATGACGTACGATTTTCCTGTTTTGTCCGGGACATGGTTATTTCGGCCCTAACCTTACCCAACACGTATAAAAGGAATTCTAAGCTTATTTTTGAGTCATTCATTCCACTTTGGAGAGAATATACACATGGGATCATTAGGAAGCGAAGGATTATCAGTTTTCTTTATCTTTTTCTAGTATTTACAATTAATTCAACACTTATGCAATTGTTTTATTTTAACATGAGTGGCTAAACACCCATTGTTCTGGGGTTGTGGTTTAGCCATGAATATTGTTATTCAACATTAATTTAACCTTGATTATAGTTCACTCAAGATATGGTTGTTTCTTTAATTTTGTGTTTAGTTGCTTAATTGTCTGGCCATCAGTTAGGTTCTATATACTATCTATGTTATGCTTGGGAAAACCGTATATAGATTAGAGAAGAATTGAAGAGAGCGCGATCTTAACCGTTCAGGGGAGCGGATTTGTGGTTAGGATAGGAATATACCTAGTCACCGTGCTCAACTAAACATCGTAATCTTAGTGCATTCTAATAGATTAATTTCATAGGAATATATGCATTAATCTATTGAGAATAGGCGAGTAGTGCTTCGGGAGAAGGCTATGAGAGAATTTATCGATTAATTAGCAACCAAGTGTGAATTATATGAAAGGGAGAGTTAATTAGAATACAATACGAGTGGTGAATTGATCACAACCCTGGAATATTTGTCTCTATTGAATACCCAGCATTACTCTTGTTACTCGATAATTAGTTATTTCGTAGAATCGTAGTATAAAATATTTACATTCCTGGATTTTATTTTGGCTTGATTAAATAACAATTATAGTGAATTAGTGAGTAGTTTACACAAGTCTCTGTGGGTTCGACATTCGATTTAACATTATATTACTTGCTAAGACCACGTATACTTGCGTGTGCGTTTGGGACCAACAAGTTTTTGGCGCCGTTGTGGGGGACTTGAATATAGACTACTTTCTTGTTTTTGCTTTAATTATTTATTTCATTGAGTCTTAGGTCACGTGATTTTTTTCTGTAATCTCAGGAACTTTGATTGAATGCGTATGGTCAGTAGCCAGGACAGACTTGACGGCTTTGACCCCGAACTTGAGAGAACATTTCACAGGAGGTTGAGAGAAGCAAGAGATACAAACAATATTCAGGACCTCATCCAATTTCCTGTGAACATGGCAGAGGAACAACACATGGCTGTTCAGGAGGTAGCAATGCCCAGTATTGCTAATGTTACCTCCAGCATCGTGAAGCCCAGAATCACTGGGCACTTTGAGCTGAAACAGAGCATGATCCAACTACTTCATGCAAACAGGCAGTTTTTGGATCTTCCACACGAGGATCCACAGCAGCACATTCTGAACTTCTTGGAGATTAGTGATACTTATATCACTAACGGGGTCACTCCATATTATGTAAGGCTCAGGCTTTTCCCATTCTCTCTATTGGGCGAAGAAAAGCTATGGCTGAAGGCAAAACCAGCTAACTCCATTACAACATGGAACGATTTGGCAAGAAAATTTCTGGCAAGGTTCTTCCCCTTCGGGAAAGACTGCAAAGATCAGGAGTGAGATAGTCTCCTTTAGAGAGAAAACGGGTGAATCTTTATATTCAGCATGGGAAAGGTTCAAGGGGCTACTCAGAGACTTCCCTCATCACAATCAGACAAACGAGGTGTTAGTTCACACTTTCATTGAGGGGCTCCATACGCAAACAAAAATTATGGTAGATGCAGCAGTTGGAGGTCAGGTGTTGGAGAAGAATTATGATGAAATATTTGCATTACTGAATAAATTCTCCAAAAGCAATCCAGACTGGCAAGGTGAGATGGGGAGAAACGTGGTTCAAAAGTCACCAGGGGTTCTTGAACTAGATGTTGTCTCAACATTGTCAGCTCAGATTTCTATGTTGACTAACCAAGTCAATGAGATGAACCTAATCATTAACAAGCAAAAATCTCAACCACTACAACAGGACCAACCAGTGCAACCAGTGCAACATATTCAGGTATTTTGTGAAGTCTGTGGAGAAGGTCATTCGAGTGATTTATGCCTAGTTAATCTAGAGTCTGTCTGCTTTGTGGGTAATGCGAATAGGGGAAAAGCAAATAAATATGGAAACACTGATAACCCCAACTGGAGAAACCAACCAAAATTCTCTTGGGGTGGAAATCAAGGCACTCAGAATCACTACAGGCATCGAGCACCCAACAACAGTACAAACCACCTCAGGCTGAACAATCAGCGAGCCTTGAGGAGATTATGAAGAGAATGATGAACGACCAACTTGCTTTCAATCAGAAAATGATGGATGATCACCAAGCCCAGACAGTAGCAATGAGAAATTTGGAAGGTCAAGTGGGGCAACTCGCCAGTTCTTAAAATACTCGACCAACGGGGGCTCTCCCAAGTGATACTAAAGCTAATCCTAAAGCATCTGTTAATGTTGTATCATTGAGGAATGGGAGGAAATTGGAAGAAGTCCAGTCCAAAAAGAGAAAACAGGTAACTTTTAATGAGAAACCAACAGCTATTGAATCAACATCATACAATCCAAAAGAATCAGAAAAGCCAGCAAAGGAGGTGGTGGCTGAGCAACCCCCACCATTTGTTGTGAGGCCACCCCCCTCCCCGTTCTCTCAAAGGTTGAAAAATGTGAAAGATAATGCCTCATACAAAAAGTTTCTTGACCTCTTGAAGCAGGTACAAATCAATATTCCACTGGTAGACATTCTGCAGGAGGTGCCCAAATATGCTAAATACATCAAGGACATTGTGGCCAATAAACGAAGGCTGACTGAGTTTGAGACTGTGGCGCTCACTGAGGAAGTTAGCTCAAGAATTCAAGGCAAGCTACCTCAGAAATTAAAGGATCTGGGTAGTTTACTATCCAAATCTCAATTGGTAAGCATGAAGTCGGGCGGGCATTGTGCGATCTTGGAGCAAGCATTAATTTGATGCCGATATCTGTGTTCAAGCAGTTGGGGTTGGGTGAGCCACGCCCAACAACAGTGATTTTACAATTGGCTGATCGCTCCCTTTCTCATCCTGAGGGAGTAATTGAAGATGTGCTGGTTCAGGTGGGCTCTTTCATATTCCCAGCTGATTTAATTATCTTGGACTATGAGCCTGATCAGGAAGTCCCATTTATTTTGGGGCGTCCCTTCTTAGCTACGGGCCGAGCTATCATTGATGTGTGTGAAGGGAAAATGAAAATGCGAGTTGATGATCGAATGAAGGTGTTTAATGTTTACAAGGCACTCAAGTTACCTGTCCACTATGAAGAGCTATCCATGATTGCTGTGGTGGAAAGCAAATCGGCATCAATGGTACCCTACATGAGTCCTGTTGACCCTCTTGTGTAAGTGTTGGTTGGGGATGAAGAAGACAGTGAGGATGAAACAAGGGGATACATTGAGAAAGTTCTTGAAGTATCTTGCAATTACCTCCACGGGCTAGGAAAATTTGAAGAGTTGAACAAGCAAGTTACTCTAACCCCTCCTAAGCCATCTATTGAAGAGGCTCCAAAGCTGGAACACAAACCTCTTCCAGCACATTTACGCTATGCTTATTTGGGGAACTCTGAGACATTTCCCGTGATCAGCTCGTCCATCTTGACCAATACACAAGAACAAAAATTGTTTAGGGTACTTCGTGAGCACAAAAAGGCGATTGGGTGGACCATTTCAGATATTAAGGGAATCAGCCCATCGTTTTGCATGCATAAAATCATTTTGGAAGATGGACACCGCCCGAGTGTTGAGCAGCAAAGGAGGGTAAGCCCCATCATGAAAGAAGTAGTGAAGAAATAAGTCATAAAATTGCTGGATGCAGGTATCATTTTTCCTATTTCTGATAGCAACTAGGTGAGCCCGGTTCAATGTGTGCCCAAAAAGGGAGGGATGACTGTGATTGAGAATGAGAAAAATGAGCTAATTCCTACCCGCACTGTTACGGGTTTGAGAGTTTGCATTGATTATCGAAGGCTCAACAAAGCAACCTGCAAGGATCATTTTTCACTCCCATTCATTGATCAAATGCTGGACAGATTAGCAGGGCATGGATATTATTGCTTTCTGGATGGGTATTCACGTTACAATCAAATTGTCATATGCCCCGAGGATCAGGAGAAGACCACGTTTACTTGCCCTTATGACACCTTCGCCTTCAAGCGAATGCCATTTGGTCTTTGCAATGCACCAACCACTTTCCAGAGATGTATGATGGCTATTTTCACTGATATGGTAGAAAATTCGTAGAGGTTTTCATGGATGACTTCTCAGTCTTTGGGTCATCTTATGATGATTGTTTGAAAAATTTGAGCATGGTGTTGGCCCGTTGTGAAGAAACGAATCTGGTGTTAAATTGGGAGAAGTGTCACTTTATGGTGCAGGAAGGCATCGTTTTGGGTCATAGAGTATCTAAAAGTGGCATCGAAGATGATAAGGCAAAAGTGGAGGCAGTTGAAAAGCTACCTCTACCAATTTCAGTGAAGGGCATCTGGAGTTTCTTGGGACATGCAGAATTTTATAGGCGCTTTATTAAAGATTTTTCTAAAATTGCTACTCCTTTGTGCAGGTTGCTGGAAAAAGAGGACAAGTTCAATTTTGATGAACCCTGCCTGAAGGCATGTGAGGAGCTCAAAAAGAAATTGGTAGCTACCCCCATAATTGTTGCACCTGATTGGTCAGTACCATTTGAACTTATGTGTGATGCAAGTGACCATGCAATTGGGGCAGTGCTAGGCCAAAGGAAAGACAAGGTGTTTTATTCCATCTACTATGCGAGTAAGACCCTTGATGATGCACATCAGAATTACACCACCACTGAGAAGGAGCTGTTAGCTGTGGTGTGGGCCTTTGAAAAATTCCGGGCATACTTGGTGGGAACAAAAGTCATAGTCCACACAGATCACGCAGCAATCAGGTATTTATTTACAGAGAAAGAATCTAAAGCTAGATTGATGCGCTAGGTTTTATTGTTGCAGGAATTTGATGTGGAGAAAGAGACCGAAAGGGGACGGATAACCCAGTAGCTGACCATATGTCGAGGCTGGAAAATCACGACCATGTGGAGGAGGGTGGAGATATTAAAGAAGTTTTTCCCGATGAGCAACTTTTTGCTATAACCCAAGACCCTCCTCCGTGGTATGCTGATTATGTGAATTATTTGGTGAGTGGGGTACTTCCTCCGGAAATGGAATTTGAAGCAAGGAAGAAGTTCTTACGCAAAGTGAAGTTTTACTAATGGGATGAGCCCTACTTGTACAAAGAATGTGGTGATCAGTTAATGAGGAAATGTATTCCTGATAAAGAAGTGGAACTTGTGCTGTATGATTGTCATGCATCACCATATGGGGGCCATCATGGTCGCGATAGAACAGCAGCGAAAGTGCTTTTGGCTGACTCTATTCAAAGACGCCCACGCATTTGTTAAAAAGTGTGACCAGTGCCAGAGAACAGGAACAATCACGAAGCAGCACGAGATGCCTTTGAATAATATCTTGGAGGTCGAGATTTTTGATGTATGGGGGATAGACTTTATGGGTCCATTCCCTCCATCCAGGGGAAATAAATACATTTTGCTGGCAGTTGACTACTTGTTGAAATGGGTGGAAGCAATTGCATTGCCGACGAATGATGCCATGGTTGTCGCTGCGTTTGTGAAGAAGAATATATTCTCCAGATTTGGTACTCCACGTGCCTTGATTAGTGATGAAGGAACCCATTTTTGCAATCGGTTATTGAATAACCTTTTAGTTAGTATGGGGTCCGTCATCGAGTTGCAACAACATATCACCCTCAATCAAGTGGACAAGCAGAGGTATCCAACAGAGAAATCAAGCAAATATTAGAGAAAACGGTGAGTGTGAACAGGAAAGATTGGGCTGCTAAGTTAGATGATGGCTTATGGGTATACAAAACAACTTACAAAACACCAATTGGGGCATCACCGTACAAACTGGTATATGGGAAGGCATGTCACTTGCCTGTAGAGCTTGAACATAAAGAATATTGGGCCATCAAGAAGCTAAACATGAACCTTGAAGCTGCGGGTGAGAAAATATTGCTGCAATTGGACGAATTAGATGAGTTTAGGTTGCACTCATATGAAAATGCCAAACTTTACAAAGAAAAGACCAAGAGATGGCATGAAAAACATATAAAGCTGCGTCAATTTGAGCCAGGACAACATGTATTATCTAGGCTGATACTGTTTCCTGGAAAGCTGAAATCGAGATGGTCAGGCTCGTTTGAGGTAGTGAGAGTCACCCCATATGGTGCACTTGAGTTGCGAGCTATACATGGTGAATTTTTAGTAAATGGACATAGAGTCAAGCACTATTGGGGTGGTACCATAAATCGTTAGAAGACCAAGGTCGTGCTCGCTGATTAGTGAGGCGACACTCTGCATCGTGCCGCGACGTTAAATCAGGCGATTATTGGGAGGCAACCTAATTTTTAATCGCTTTCGGAGTTAACTTCTTAATTTTTTTTAGGAATAGATAGATTTTGCATTTTTTCTTCTTCTTGTAGGCTAAGAATTGATAGATACGATGGAGTAGGACATGTAATTGTGTATTTAAAAAGGATAGGGGGAGCGGGTATTTCATTTCAAGAAAATAAATAAATAAATAAATTTATGATACTTCCCCCAGTGCCCTGGTCAGCGCCAGGCGCCGCTGGGGGCGCTGTAGACAATGAGTTCTTGAACCCCCCAGTGCTGGGCGCTTGCTGGGGGGGGTTCCGAAATTTTTTTTATTTTTTTTTTGTTTTTTGTTTTGTTTGTTATTTATATTATTGTTTTCTAATTACCCATACCCATTAAACCAAATTCAATTACCCATCCACACTAATACTATAACCCATATTCTACCCAAATACCCACACCCAAAAAGAAAGAGCACAAACACTCTCCTCCTTCCTCTCTCTTTCTCTAACGTCGACTATCCACCCACCTCCCAACAATTTTTAATTTTCATCTTGTCTTTTCTCTCTTCAATCTCCAGGTATGTTTTTATTATTCTTTTGTATTTTTAGTGTAGTATCCATGGAAATTCCCATCCCCCATGAGCCCTACCTCCCACTTTCTCCTTTTATGAAATTATAAGACTATTTTGGTTGTTGGATTTGTTGTTGATTGTGTTGTGATGATTTTATAGATGGAGTAGTAAAATTTAAAGTCCCTCTACTCTATTTCAAAATTGGGATGGCCATTCTTTTCCACCATTGTTGAAATCTAGAGCTCACAATTTATGCCCACAAGGTGTTTGTGAATATGCTTGAGAGAAGTTCAATGCACGCCGGTGAAGTCTTGAGTAACCGAGTGTCTTGTAATTGAACTTGGGATAAGTGTGTGGTGTGTAGGAATGTGCTACAATGTTAAAAGTTGAGCTTGAAAGCGAAAAATCATGTCTTTACACCATGTGTATTATGTATTATATGTGTTAACTTGTAGTAGAAAGTAGTTATGTAGTGTAGTCTTGTAGTTTATATAAGGAAGTGCAACATGCTATTGCCATGATAAATGTGAACTCATGTGGCCATAATCGCACTTTTTTTTTTGTTGGGGAAGTCTTGAGTACCCATAGCTTTGGGAGGCAACACTTGCACTTTATAGCATAAAAATAATAAAATCATGAAAGGAAGTTTCAATTATACCTTTGGTTTTAAGTGTGCAATCCTTGTAGGACGGGCACCAAAAACTTAGGTACGATGTTTATCAAGTCTTATGCACTTGTTTTCATGGTGTTTCATGATTTCACATGGCTCGTGACAACACAATTAAAGGCAAAGACATTGGAAAATCCTCCTCCACCTCTCCGGCCACCAAGAAAAGGAAGCAAGGAGATGGCCCCTCTCGCCTAGCCAAAGGCAAGCAATTGGCCAAAAACTCACACCTGCACCGTTGAGACCTCGACCCCGGTTGGACTTAGTGGATGTTGTGGCGGTTGCATGGCACAGGGGCTTTGTGCCAAAGGGACGGTATATCTCCAAGGTAGGGATCAACACTAAAGCCTTGGAGCGAAACTTCCCTGAAGTCATGAGACAACTCCTAGCAAGGCAAATGGAGAAGCTACTAGCATGCCCCGACAAGGCAAATTTGAGTATGATACGGGAACTTTATGTCAATTAGCATGACGAGCATGTTACTTCAAGTGTACGGGGGATTAAGATCAAAATGCACCGCACAGACATCTGTCAATACTTGGAGGTTGAAGATGTTGACCCCACGAGACTTAAAAAATTCGTCAAGAGCCCGAAATATAAATTGATACGTCACACTTTGTGTGGTGTTGACTCGACTGCCAAATGGGTTAAACATCATGTCACTCTTTATCTTCATATGGTCCGGTCAGACTTTAACAAGATTTCCAAGGTGTGGCAAGATTTTGTACAAGCACGCCTCATGCCCACCGAGCATATCAGTGACTGCACTCGTGCTCGAGTGTGTGTCATTTATTTTCTGATGACAGGCCGACCCATAAATGTGGGTGAATTGATGTTGGGTGAGATGGAACGTACGAGGTTTGGGCGGCAAATCAGGCGGTTTTTCTTTGGAAACTTGCTCACTAAGTATATGCTAGACCTTGGGGTGCTTGAGTACCCAGGGCATGATGAAGTGGTGGAGGCATCCCCCGGGCTTATGGACATTACTATACTATTGGAGCCAGCATCCAAGCTCACGCCAGCAGCACGCTATGAAAGGGACGAGAGCTTCAGTAGGTACATTTATAGAACTCTGAACTTCTTTATGTGTAAAGCAGGTGCTACGGACGTGGAGCGTATGGAGTTGCGCAGTAAGTTGTCCAATTCTGCAAAGGAAATGTTGGGGATTGAACCTGGCAGCCCCATTCATTATTCTGAGGATGTGAACACCGTTCGCGGCTCGGACTCAGAAGATGAGGGGGTGAAGAGGTTACTGGACCCTGAGCAGTCGTTCCTCTAGGGCCGGACAACGATGAGTCGGCAGATGCTGCGTTGGAGACTTCCGATTGACAGGGAGCATTTCTTTTCACCCTACTGTGTTTTGTTAATTTTATATGCATCGGGACTATGCATGCGTTAAGTGTGGGGTAGGGAGTATGCTACTTATGATGTTATTATATAATTGTATAGTTAGACGTTTTGTTTTTAGCATTAATTATGTTCTGTTTTAGTAATAGTCGCATTTTCACTATTTGTCGTTTAAGTAATTGTTAAGTTTAGTTAGTTCAAAACAAGAAAAAGAAAAAAAATATATAGAAACTCTCGGACATTTCCCGACGATGGATCTATTGGACAATTTTCTTGAGGGAAAAAGTTCGATTTAAAAACACCAAAAAAAGATTTTCTTATTTGTTGTAGGATAGTTAGGTAGTATCCCTTGGTTTTTCTATGGGCACCGATTCTTTTCCAATGGTTTAACTTGAACCAGGCACTTTAAATTTTTTTTTGAGTAGTTAAAAAGGAACTGAGTTACTTTTAGAAATACCCTATGACATGTTTGATGCCGGCGTATTAGGTTATGACATACATTCTGTTTTCCCTTATATTTGGTTTGACGTGTGATGCCTGAGTAAAAACAAATAGCCTATTTTGTGACACCTTAGCTTAGTTGCTTGAATTGTTTCCTACATAATGTAATATTTCTTAATTCTCTCAATTTTGTGTGCTTTCTTGACTTGAGAGTTGAATAAAACCGTTGTGATTGAGTCATGTGCAATGTGTGATTGAGGTTTAGTGATTTTCTATGCTATCCTGTGTAGTATAGAACTTGCCCCGTGTGTTAATCGAAGCGATATTGTAGGTTATGCTAGTCTAGGAGATGACGTAGGCATTTTCTTGCTTGATCATGGATGTGCTTGTCACATAAGAATTACATTTTCCATTGCTAGCCCCTTTGAGCCTTTAGACCTTTTCTTTGGTACCCACATTACAAGCCGTACCCCTATTTTGTTCTTAAATTGAGATTTTTGCACCTTTTCCTCCTAAGGCACTTAGTCTCTAAAAGAAGTAAGGTGAGATAGTGGGGATTAACTTTTGAGTGGAGTCATGGAAAGGCCTGTTAGTGCACTAAAAATTGTATTCAAAAGTCACTAGCCATTGAATCTTCATGTATGGAGTGTGTGTAGGAAAGAAAGAAAACAAAAATGATAGTAAAAGTATGTACAAAAACTTACATACCTCCAAATTTTATTAATTTGTGCTAGTGAAAATGTAGAAGTGCTTAATTAAAAAAGGGCTATGTTGAATATGAATTGTGGCAAGAGAATTTGTGAGAAGAATATGTGTTGAGTTGTGAAGGTAGTGTAGTAAAGTGCTTAGGAGGGTTAGTCACTATTCCTAAAAATATATTACCCGTCCCTTAGCCTACATTTCAATCTTGAAAGTCCTAATTGATCCTAGATTTGGCTAACTTGAATTAGTGGAGATCTACACTACGGGCAAGCTTATGGTACGACCACGAGATGCATATGAATTCTTTGCGAGAGTGAGTGAATTGGTTCAATTGTGTGAAGTCCTTAAATTATGTTGAAAAGCATATTTGAATGTGTGGACTAATTATATTCACTCTTTTGTTGTTGGTGAGGGCGCATGATCTCATGAACGATTGGTAATGCTGTAAACTTTCTTGTTGGGTAGGTGCATGAATTGAGAGGTCTTAGTGGGTGCAAGTTGACTCTTGAGGTTGGGTGGTAGCAATTAGGTTGTTGGTATGATTGATTAAATTTTTATACTTGGGCATGTTTAAAGAAGTGGAAGAATGTGAAGTTTTGTATGTTCATACTTGATTGCCGATATCGATCATAGTTAAGGGGTAAGGTGTGTGATTGAAAAGTATAATACTCCTTGATAATGAACTTGGTACATGTTGAAGGGTAGTAGATTGTCCCATTGCTCTAGGATGAGCAAGAGTCTAAGTGTGGTGTTGATATTTAGCTTAAAGTGTATATATTCTATGTATATCGGCTCATATTTTACTTTTGTTTCGTGAGTTTTAGATGATAAACATGATGATTAATATTAATTTGAAGTTGTTTTATGCGTAGGAATGATTCGGGATCAATCGAGGGCAAAACGCGCGAAATTAAAGCATAAACGGACGAAACCGGAAATTTCGGGATTTTGGGCGCCACAGGCAGGGCTGGGCTCCACCTGTGGCGCTGGTGGCAGAAGAATTTTCAAGGGCAGTGCCCTGGTGGGCGCCCAGCGCTAGCCAGGGCACGGATGACATGGGATTTTCCTGTTTTGTCCGGGACATGGTTATTTCGGCCCTAACTCTACCCAACACGTATAAAAGGAATTCTAAGCTTATTTTTGAGTCATTCATGCCACTTTGGAGAGAATATACACACGGGATCATTAGGAAGCGAAGGATTATCAGTTTTCTTCATCTTTTTGTAGTATTTACAATTAATTCAACACTTATGCAATTGTTTGATTTTAGCATGAGTGGCTAAACACCCATTGTTCTGGGGTTGTGGTTTAGCCATGAATATTGTTATTCGACATTAATTTAACCTTGATTATAGTTCACTCAAGATATGGTTATTTTTTCAATTCTATGTTTAATTGCTTAATTGTCTGGCCATCAGTTAGGTTCTATATACTATCTATGTTATGCTTGGGAAAGCCGTATATAGATTAGAGAAGAATTGAAGAGAGATCGATCTTAATCCTTCAGGGGAGCGGATTTGTGGTTAGGATAAGAATATACCTAGTCACCGTACTCAATTAAACATCGTAATCTTAGTGCATTCTAATAGATTAATTTCATAGGAATATTGGCATTAATCTATTGAGAATAGGCGAGTAGTGCTTCGGGAGAAGGCTATGAGAGCATTTATCGATTACTTAGAAACCATGAGTGAATTATATAAAAGGGAGAGTTAATTAGAATACAATACGAGTGGTGAATTGATCACAACCCTGGAATATTTGTCTCTATTGAATACACAACAATATTCTCGTCACTCGATAATTACTTATTTCGTAGAATCGTAGTATAAAATAGTTACATTCCTAGATTTTATTTTGGCTTGATTAAATAACAATTATAGTGAATTAGTGAGTAGTTTACACAAGTCTTTGTGGGTTCGACATTCGATTTAATATTATATTACTTTCTACGACCACGTATACTTGCGTGTGCATTTGGGACCAACACATATCCAAAAGCTTTTCATCAATGTGTATCTTTTCAACCTCAAATATCTTCCACGACCATTCTTATCCAATGATACTTTCTATTTATATGTTTGGTCTTGGAATAAAAAGTGGAGTGCTTGGTGAGACAGACAACACTTTGATTATCACAAAATAAGATGTACCTTTGTTGCTCAAAGTCAAGATCATTAATAAACTCCTTCATCCATAATAGTTCTTTGGCACCTTCTACGACAACAATATATTCTGCTTATGTGATGGATAGAGTTATGCACTTCTATAGTCTAGATTGCCAAGAAACAGCACCCCCTGCAAAAATGATCAAATAACCGAAAGTGGATCTTGAATTATCAAGATTGCCTCCTAAATCAGAATCTGTGTAACAAACAATTCAGGCTTTACATTGCCAATGCACATCTTCAAATTTGCAGTACCTTTCAGATACCTTAATATCCATTATACTGTATCCAAATGTTCCTTTCCAGGATTCCAAAGGAATTTACTAACAATACCAACGTTATGTTAAATATTTGGCCTAGTGCAAACCATAGCATACATAGAGCTACCAACAACAGAAGAGTAAGGAATATGAGACATCTTATTTTTATCTTCATCAATAGATGAACTTTGACTAATACTCAGTTTAAAGTGTTTAACAAGAGGAGTACTAACAAATCATTTCAAAGCACACCTCAAAGAGATATGAAACGATCGCATGCAATAATAAAAATCCAACTAAGAGTCGGGGTTGAATCTACAGGTAGCTAGGATGGAAGTTAGGGGTATATACTTCAAATGAGCAATTGGATTCTCTATATTGCACTTCCATAACAAGGATTTTGTTTTCTATTTCTAATGTTAATTTAATGATTGTAAAGTAAAGAAAGAAGACTAGAGATAATTGTTTTTAGGGTTTTTCCAAATGGATAAAAAATTTAGGGTTGTGACCATGACCTATGTGTTTGCCTAGTGGGATAAAGACTTTAATGCTTGTTTTGTTGATTGGTGTATATTATAGCTCTCAACTCTAAATTAACCACTCAATACCTCTCGACCAGATAATAGTTTTGCCGAATTTGGCTTTCTCAAGACCAAATGAGTATCACCCAAAACAGTTAATAAGAGCTCAAGTTGGGTTATTACTATCTATAGGTTGAACGCTGTAATTGGGTTAATCAATCTCTTAATTGACCCAATTTCTTGTTAGCTAAGATATCCTATACTAGGTACCTCTTTCTCAAGTAGAGACTAAGTCAAATAAGCATGAATTAATGTTTGAAACCATTAATTCTACAATTAAATCATGAACTAAGCTAAATAATCAACAACAAATCATAAACAAGCACTAAATTAGATACCCAAAAGGTTTATACACTAGGGTTGGGTCACAACGCTAGTAAAAGTCAAGCTACTCATAATGGGGTTTGAAGAAAATAAGGAAGAAAAACTAATTAAACTCATAATGGAAGCTTAAAATGATTAAATCTAATGTAACTACACCAAAGTAATTCCTAAAGTAGTAAAGAAAAACGGGTAGAGCAACATCCAAGATTTTAACTTGACCTAATTTTGTGAAACTCATATAATTATACAAGACTGAAAATCTCGGACAAAGATGCCCCTCGGGAGGTTCTGCGACTGCACAATTCCATGAGCGTTTCGCAAATTTCTTCATCCGGCAGTAATTGGAGTTCTGCGGCTGCACATATCTGAACTGCGGCTGCATAATTCTTGTGCGGTCCGCAATTCACAGAGGCTTCTGGACTTGGTCTTTTTGCATACTCTCTGACCTTCCTCTTAGCTCATTTTTGCAGCCACATATTTCATGCGCGGTTCTCACTTTGCACATTTTTGCTAAATTCTTCCTCTTAGTTCGCGACAGTAGATGGAATTTTGTGGTCCGCAATTTCTTCCGCGGCCACAGAATTCCTCCCACGGACCGCACATTTGTGCTTCTGCGCCCTTTATTTCTTTGTGCTTCGGATTACTCCTTTTGTAGTCGGATTTCATCTAGGGAGACCTACTTCTAATATTCTTGCAATTTCACACAATTTCATTAGTTTCACAGTCAAAATCCCCACTTATCAACTCCCCCAAACTTAAGTCTTTGCTTGTCCTCAAGAAAATAAATTAGTTCCCACCTCCAATAGTTATGGGTCATTTCAGCAAGTCAAAGGTGAGCCATGCACACATCAATTGGGACCAACAATTACCCACACTGCCATGTATTATCAACAAGGTGACAAGTTAAACATTCATGCACATTTAGTTCTAATGTGACATTTGAGCTTCAAGAATTGACTTTAATCATCAAGGACTCTTGCTCTATCATGTAGGTCATGGTGGACTCCAAACTCCTACTCATCTACTTTCCATTTTCCTGGCTCACTTAAGAAATTTAGCACTCAATCTAAAGATTTATGAAAGGTTCACTCTTCTCTCTTAAGAGAATGTTGCAGGTATGGCTTCAAGTACCATAGACTTGCCCCTCATGTAGATCGCTACTAATGTAAGCTCACTTGACTTGAAATCAAACAGGACTTTTTTCGGGATGTAATGAAGGCTTTTGGATTAGTGTTGAATACATTATGGGTGAGTGGTTACACCATTCCTTAAGAACTTCATTCTTCATTTCTCGGCTCATACTTTGAAAATTTTGTGAGGCACTTTCTTTTCCTTGGGGGGGTAGAGGGACTTAACATAAGTCTTTCTTGATCATTACATTCATTTTCTCCCCCTGTGATTTCTCCATGTTTTGGATCATTACCTCTCTTTGAATCCCTTCAACTCTTCCACTTGTTCACTTTTTTCGTATTTCTTTTGTTATTTTCTTTTCTTGCCTTTCCTTCTCATAATTTATTTTATCTTTTTGTTACTTGATACTTTTTCAAGTTCTCTGTATCTCCCCCAAACTTAAGTTTTTAGCCATTTGTTTCATAAGAGTGTTAAGAAAATCTCGGGTTCCAAGAGAGGATCACGACAAAACGGGTAAAGGCTTGTAACATGGGCATCAAATGAGAAAGGCTCGTCGCTCAAAAGGGTTGACTAGGGATAATGAAATTGGTTGGAGATAGAAAACTAAACAGGCCAAGGAGGGCCTACAATGACTTTTCAAACCAAGCAAAACTTAGGATTTGGCCTTGAAACACATCCGGGGCAAGTTCTAGAACCTTCGCACAGATACTTGGACTAGCAACAATTCATCTCACCCTCACGCAACCTGATTTTTAAAGAGGACAGAGTCGAGGGCACACAACGACCACATGAAATTTTAAAAATCACTATGGTCCAATTAAACCACTTGATGGTTGCCAAAGTCAACACAAGAGTCACAAAGTCACTAACTAGAGCTATTTCTTTCAAAAACCTTGTTTCTTACCATAAGCACGTAGTTAAGTGTGTTAGAACCAATTGAAGAATGTTTGAATCTTCAAGCATGACTTAATTAGGTCTTTTTATTCATTACTACTACTATTATTACCTAAACAGCAAAAACGGAATCATTCCCTCAAAAAGGTTGTCACGCCATCCATCGTTAGGACAAGTCACCTGGTTCACACAACAACTACCTTTAGAAAGAACCGTAGAATTAAGAAAGCCAAATGCTTATTATTTACTAGAACTGAAAAAGAAGCTACTAAATCAAACAATGAAGCTACTGACTCAAACTAAGAACTAAAAAAGGATAAAAAATAAAGAAGCTAATAAATAAAAACTATTGAATACACATAATGAGAGAAAAAGGGAGAATATATACAGAATAAGAAAGAAAAAAATATCAAGTTATTACAGGCTAAATGTCTCAGAATGTACCAAATATGATCAATAAACTCCAACCCCCTGAATAAAGATAAGCATGTGTAACGACCCGGTCGGCCGTTCTGTGAGATTAGCCCCATTTTCCTTGTTTCAACTTTTTCATGTGTTAATTAACTTAATTATGATGTATTAGGCCGGTTGGTTCGGGTTCAGAGTGGTCGTAGTGAGAAATGAGACAGTCTCTTGGATTGGCTTTATAGTTGGAAAAGTCAACTGGGAGTTGAATTATAGGTAAACAACCTCGGAATGTGAATTTTATATCTCGGATATCTTCGTTAGGTAATTTGGGACTTAGGAGTGTGTTCGGAATGTTGTTTTGAGGTCAAGAGTAGAATTAGGCTTGAATTGGAGAAATTGAGTTGGCGATTTCCGGTCGGCAGTGGAAAGTAGTCTATCAGGGTCGGAATGTAATTCCGAAAGTTAGAGCAGGTTTGTAGTGTCATTTTTGACGTATGTGCAAATTTTCAGGTCATTCGGACGTGTTTTGGTTGGATTAGGCATCATTGGAGAAATTTAGAAATCTCAAAGTTCATAGGCTTGAGTTCATTGTGATCTTGGCGTTTTGGCGTGGTTTTGGGTGTTTCGAAGGCTCGAGTATTTTTGAATGGTGTCGGGGGATGTGTTGGCATGTTTGTTTGATGTCCCGAACGCCTCGGGTGAGTTTCGGGTGGTTAACGGATCAAATTTCGGACCTTAAACTTGGCAGATTTTTCTGGTGTTGTTGCAGAGAAAACTGTTCTATGCATTCACGATGAGTAAATGGGGGGGCCTGGGAAAATGTGCTATGCGTTCGCGACATGGGGGATGCGAACGCGATGGGTCTTGGAGTGTATGCTACGCGAACACGAGTGTGGGGATGCGTTCGCATAGGGCATTAGTAGCTGGGGACCCCAGACCTCTTTTCTTCTATGCATTCGCGTTTGAGGGACGCGTTCGCGTGGGGTCCAGTATGTGAAGCTCCACATTTGCGTACCCTGGGTCGCGTTCACACTGAGTATTTTGGGAGCTGGCTTATTTAGCCTACACGAACGCGAGGGTTATGCCGCGTTCTCATAGGGTGTTTCTGGGCAGTGTATTTAAAAGGCCATATCCGCGACCTTTAGCCATTTTTCACCATTGTTAAGCGATTTTTGAAGCTTTTGAGAGGGCTTTAAGAGGGAATCGAAGAGAAACACTTGGAGGTAAGATTCTTGACTTCAAAACTTGATTCTATGTTATTTCCTAAGCAATTAAACCTGAAATTTGGGGAAGTTAGGGCATGGGAAGTTGGAGACTTTAATTGAGTAATTGAAGGGGCAATTGTGGTCCGATATTGATGTTCTTGGTATGTTTAGACTCGTGGGAGGATGAGGATTCTTGTGATGTAAATTTTATCGAATTCTGAGACATGGGACCGAGGGTCGGGTTTGGTTTCGGGATTTTAGGGTAATTTTCTTAAATTTTGAATGGGCTTCGTTCCTTGGAATATAATAATGATATGAATCTGATTTTTGATAGATTCAGTGCATTAGGAGGCCGAGTATAAAGGAAAGGGGCACTGTGGGATAGGATTTTAGCTAGTTTTGAGGTAAGTAACATTTCCAAAATTGGTTATGAGGGTCCGAAACCCCGAACTATATGATATATGACTATCATGGAGGTGACGCACATGCCAAGTGACGGGCGTGCAGGCGTGCACTGAGTATTTGTGGCCTGGATCATCCCATGATACTGTATAGTAGTTATTATGGATTGATATCCGCAGGTCTATTAATGTTGTAAATGTGAACATGTTAGGAATCATGTTAAGTATAAATGCTAAGATTTCATGCCAAAAATGCTGAGACCCGAGTGGTCGTATATTACTGTCTCATTATGTGATTATTTGACTTCATATACTTCGTCTTGTTATAGCATATCATTTCATGCCTCAGTCTTAGTAATTGTTAATTATATGCATATTTATCATTGTTGTGGGCTGATTTATACATTTGTGAGCCATACGAGTGAGACTGGAGAGTAATGACTTAGTGAGGCCGAGAACCTGTTATTGAGTTATGAGATCGAACTGCACACCGCAACGATACTTTAATCATGCCTTTTTTGGCTTGATATAGCTCTTGGGCCAATAGGGCCCCTCCGGAGTCTTTACACCCACAGTGAGCGCATTGATATTGAGGGATGGATCTTCCTTGGACATGGATCTTGTCCAAAGCTGATGTTATGAGAGGGATGGATCTTCCCTGGACATGGATCTTGGCTGAAGTTGATGTTATGTGAGGGATGGATCTTCCCCGGACATGGACTTTGTCCGAGTGTTGTATTTCGGAGATGGATCTTCTCCGTGGGGCTAGACTGGCCTTTTCCTCAGTACTGAGTGACTACGGTCACCGGTGTTTATGCATATTCCGGGATGGAACTTCCCTGGGCCTGAGAGCCATATATAGTACTCGGTGGACTTCTGTGGGAGAGTTGTGAGCACTATGTGCATTTTCACGGTGTGACATGTTGGCATGTAGAGCATATTGAGATATATCTAGAATATTCTGTTGTTATTTCTGATAAACTGTGAACATGCCTAAATTTTGTACGCTAATGATTTTAATTATTGAGGTTTAGTCCGTCACTACCTATCAACCCATAGTTTAGGTTCGTTACTTCTGAGTTGGTGTACTCACGTTACCCCCTGCACCTCGTGTGCGGATCCAGGTATATCGGGACCCAGTAGTGGTTGCTAAGCGGCTGTCAGAGTTTCTTTTGGAGTCGTTGAGGTAGCAACCGGCGATCGCAGCCTCGCCTTCTACTTCTCTATCTTCATGTTGTACTTTTATTATTTCAGAGTATGTTGTCTAGTTTGTATTTTGATATTCTTATATTGTAGTAGCTCATGACTCGGTGATACAAGATCTGGGATCGAGGTTCTTTTATTAATGATGTCCAAATCTTAGATGCTTTATAAAAGCGAGACTCTTGTTGTAAATGTGGTGATTTTTCTGAAAATAACTTTTAATAAATGAAATGTGTGGCTTGCTTGATTTCATGAAAGGCGTCATCATGACCGAGTGTGTTTGGGGTCGTGATAGAATTGTCCCCAATGCTTAACAAAATAATAGTAAAAGAGGGGAAAGAGTGAAGAAAACCCCCTATGGCTTCTTGGACATCTCTATGTCCCCAACAATGTCACCGCCCTCAGTCTCATGCAACTGAATCTCATCATCCTCAACTCTGGGTGTGACAGGGTTAGTGAACATCTGACGCACTGCCTCGGTAGTGTTGGCAGCAAAGCCTGGCTCCTCAGACTGGCCAACTGGTGCCACCGATGCGGATGGTGCTACAAGATCCGGGCCTGAATGGTGTGGGTCAATCAACATGTCAAAGCGGATATCTCTGGCTGGAGCAAGCTTGGTCACTTGTCTCCGGAGCTTGTCCACTGACTTCTTGCTGTCCTAGGACTTTATCATCTTCTTTACTTCTTTTCCCAGCTCTTTGATCACTGACCCGTGATGTACCAAGGTAGACATAATGGTGTTCTGGTTCTCTAGGATCTTCTTAAATGTCTCCTCAACTGTCGGGGGAAACTGAGGTGCCTGAACAGTAGACTGTGCTACAACAGTACTGCATAAGTCAGACAGCTTTACCGAGATGTTGGCCGAAGGAGCTGTGGATGATGATGGAGGTATAGTGGTGACACTGGATGAAGGATCGGCCGAAGTGGATGGAATATCAACTGCCTCGGTTGATACCATAGTTGGCTCATTAGACTGGCCCACAGTGGTAGGAGGCTGAACTTTCTTCTTCGAATTCTTTGCATCCATTAGTGAATACCAAGTAAAAGGCTTCTTCGGCTTCACCTTTGTGTCATAATCCCTTGGATCTACATTTGCAGATGTGAGGTACTCTGTGATGGTGTTGGGATATGGATAGAACGAGTCATCTTGCCAAGCAATCACCGAGATGTTGGCCGATATCACGGCCCCAACATTGATAGGGTACCCGACAATGATAGAAGAAACTAAGACTGCACGAAGAATCGGAAGGTAAGTCTCATTCTTGCATGGGTCCAGTCTGCTGCAGACAAAGGTTTGCCATCCCTTTGCCTGAAAACTCAGAGTTTTCCTGTGGATAGGAACCCCAGCAGAAATCCAGGGTGGTGGTGGCCCTACTGCCGTTAGAATCTCCGCTAACCAAGGTCGGGCTGCATCTCCCATTTCAAACTTCTCCAGATATTCCTTTGGCTTAACATATTCAAAACCCAAGTATGCGTGGACTTTATATCAAATCTTACTTTAAGGTTACGCACTTCGGGGACCTTTCTCTCCTTTTCGATATGTGCCACATTGGCATAGAATTCACGGGCAAGGTACTCTTTGGCATCCACCACACTCTGGGTGAACCACATCCACCCCTTGCGTTCCTTGAACTGTCTTAATACTACTGGGTTGTAGTTCTCCAAATCTTACAACTGAAACTGTTGCTCAAGAGTAAGTGAACTCACTGGACACCAAGTACGAAAGCTAGTGAAGGCAGCCAAGTTGACAAAACGGTCCTCCCAGACCTCTTTCTTCTTCGACCTTTCAAGGCCGGCAGCTGTAGCATCTCCCCCTCTGCCATCATCGGGGATGTTCTTAACTGATGTATCTTATACTTCAAGGACAGGTGTAGTGGATGGCTCAGAAGCCTGACTAGCACTTTTTGAACCCTCAGAAGTGCTATGAGATGAGGACGACTCGTCCCTGAGTTGATAACTCCCTTGCGACCTTGACTATACAGCCGACTGCTCTTAAAAAGAGGATGAGTTGCCCTCTAATGCTTCCCTAGGTGGGACATGAGATCTCGTATCTGAGAGATATGCACCTCTCCCTATGCCGATTGTATATTTCTTTGTTATTATCCTTTGTTGGCTGAGGGGTAAGACACTCTTGCCTCGACCCCTAGAAGGTTCACCCCTCCCTTTAGAAGTGTCGTCTCTGCCTCTAGATCGAACAATTATATGTATTAAGAAGAAGCGATTGTTATTTTCAATTCAATGTTCAGTCAAACAAGGAGATATGCAAGTATACACCAAGAACACAGTGGGGGTCACAATTTAATCATGCTTGTATGACAAGGATCCGTGGTCCGCACAATTTTCCTTGTGGCCGCAGATGAGGCCTTGCGGACCGCATAATTTTGTCTTGCGGTCGTAAAAAAATGAAGTGCGATCCACACAATTTCACTTGCGGTGCAACTCAGAAGTCCAAAATATGTCTTCGATGAAAGAGAATTGGTTGTTGTGCAACCGTAATAGTATTTCTACTGTCCACACAATTAGACTTGCACCCGCACATTTGAGTCACAATTTTGTAGATTCTCCGATGATAGTAAAATGGTTGTTCTGTGTTCGTAATGGGGATTTTGCGGTCCGCATATTTTACCTTCCGAACGTAGACCCCCTCCTCTTTAATATTTCCCTAGAACAACTTCAGCGGACCGCACAGTTTCAGGTGCTGCCACAGAATTCAAAAGAACTACGAAGGCTCCAATATGTCTATCTAGGCTTTGCAACTTTGTGCGAATTTTGACATGGTAATAACACAAAGGCATGAAAATGCATTGACCCAGTTGATGTTTAGCTTAAAGTGTATAGATTTCTATATATATCGCCTTATATTTTACTTTTGTTTCGTGAGTTTTAGATGTTAAATGTGATGATTTATACTAATTGAAAGTGTTTTTATGTTTAGGAATAATTCGGGATCAATTGGGGGCGAAACGCGCAAAATTAGAGCCAAAACGGACAAAACCGAGATTTGTCGAGTTTGAGCGCCACAAGCAGGGCTGGGCGCCACCTGTGGCACTGGAGGCAGAAAGGTTATCAAGGGCAACACCCTGGTGGGCGCCTGGCGCTAGCCAGAGCGCCGGTGACGTGGGTTTTGCCTGTTTTGCGCGGGAGATGGTTATTTCGGTCCTAACCCTACCCAACACGTATAAAACCAAGTCTAAGCTTATTTTTGAGGGATTGATGCCACTTTGGAGAGTATATACACACGGGATCATTAGGAATCGAAGGATTATCAGTTTTCTTCGTCTTTTTCTAGTATTTACAATTAATTCAACACTTATGCAATTGTTTGATTTTAGCATGAGTGGCTAAACACCCATTGTTCTGGGGTTGTGGTTTAGCCATTAATATTGTTATTCGACATTAACTTAACCTTGATTATAGTGCACTCAGTATATGGTTGTTTCTTCAATTCTGTGTTTAATTGCTTAATTGTCTGGCCAACAGTTAGGTTCTATATACTATCTATGTTATGCTTGGGAAAGCCGTATATAGCTTAGAGAAGAATTGAAGAGAGCGCGATCTTAACCCTTCAGGGGAGCGGATTTGTGGTTAGGATAGGAATATACCTAGTCACCGTGCTTAATTAATTATCGTAATCTTAGTGCGTTCTAATAGATTAATTTCATAGGAATATAGGCATTAATCTATTGAGAATAGGCGAGTAGTGCTTTGGGAGAAGACTATGAGAGCATTTATCGATTAATTAGCAAACATGAGTGAATTATATGGAAGGGAGTGTTAATTCGAATGCAATACGAGTGGTGTATTGATCACAACCCTGGAATATTTGTCTCTACTTAACACATAACAATCAACTCGTTACTTGATAATTAGTTATTTCTGAGAATCGTAGTATAGCCTAGTTACATTATTGGATTTCTATTTTGGCTTGATTAAATAACAATTATAGTGAATTAGTGAGTAGTCGACACAAGTATCTGTGGGTTCGACATTCGATTTATCGTTATATTACTTGTACGACCACATATACTTGCGTGTGCGTTTGGGACCAACAAGTTTTTTGCGCCACTGCCGGGGACTTGAATATAGACTACGTTCTAGTTTTTGTTTAATTGTTTATTTTGTCCAGTTTAACGTTACTTGATTGTTACTCTAATCTCAGGAATGTTGATTTAATGCGTAGGGTCAGAAGCCAGGACAGACTCGACGCCTTTGACCCCGAACCTGAGAGAACATTTCACATGAGGTTGAGGGAAGCAAGGGATACAGACAATATTCAGGACCTCATTCAATTTCCTGTGAACATGGAAGAGGAACAACACATGGTTGTTCAGGAGGTAGCAATGCCCAGTATTGCTAATGTTACCTCCAGCATCGTGAAGCCCAGAATCACTGGGCACTTTGAGCTGAAACAGAGCATGATCCATCCACTTCATGCAAACGGGCAGTTTTTTGGTCTTCCACACGAGGATCCTCAGTAGCACATTCTGAACTTCTTGGAGATTAGTGATACTTATATCACTAATGGGGTCACGCCAGATTATGTGAGGCTTACGCTTTTCCCATTCTCTCTATTGGGCGAAGCAAAGCGATGGCTGAAGGCAGAACCAGCTAATTCCATTACANAGATTAGTGATACTTATATCACTAAAGGTGTCACGCCAAATTATGTGAGGCTCACGCTTTTCCCATTCTCTCTGTTGGGAGAAGCAAATTGATGGCTAAAGGCAGAACCACCTAATTCTATTACAACATGGAACGATTTGGCGAGAAAATTTCTGGCAAGGTTCTTCCCTTTTGGTAAGACTGCAAAGATCAGAAGTGAGATAGTCTCCTTTAAATAGAAAGGAGGCGAATCTTTATATTCAGCATGGGAAAGGTTCAAGGGGCTACTCAGAGATTGTCCTCATCACAATCAGACAAACGAAGTGTTAGTTCACACTTTCATTGAGGGGCTCCATCCCCAAAAAAAAATTGTGGTAGATGCAGCAGCTGGAGGTCAGGTATTGGAGAAGAATTATGATGAAATATTTGCATTATTGAATAAATTCTCCAAAAGCAATCGAGACTGGCAAGGTGAGATGGGATGGAATGTGGTTCAAAAGTCACCAAGGGTTCTTGAACTAGATGTTGTCTCAACATTGACTAACCAAGTCAATCAGATGAAACTGATCACTAACAAGCAACAGTCTAAACCACTGCAACAGGCCCAGCCAGTGCAACCAGTTCAACAGATTCATGTATTTTGTGAACTCTATAGAGAGGGTCACATGAGCAATCTATGCCCGACAAATCCAGAGTCTGTATATTTTGTTTAATGTAAATCAAGGCCAAACAAAGCAGTATGGGGACACTTACAATCCTAAATGGAGGAATCACCCAAACTTTTCTTGGGGTGGAAATCACGGCAATCAGAATCATTATCGGCCTCAAGCACCTCAACAACAATACAAACCACCTCAGGTTGAACAATCAGCTAGTCTTGAGGAGATTATGAAGAGAATGATGAACGACCAACTTGCTTTCAATCAAAAAATAATGGTTGATCACCAGGCCCAAGCAGTAGCAATGAGAAACTTGGAACGTCAAATGGGGAAACTTGCCAGTTCCCAAAATACCAGACCAGTAGGAGCTCTTCCTAGTGATAATGAGCCTAATCCTAAGGCTCAAGTCAATGCAATTACCTTGAGAAATGGAATAATACTAGAAGAAGCTCCAAAAACAAAGAAGAATACAGCTCATCCTGAAGGAGAATTAGCTCCCAAGCCCGTTGATGGGAATGAGAAAGATAATAAAGGACCCGAGCCAGTAATTGAAACAAGGCCACCACCTCCATTTCCACAACGACTGCAGAGGAAAAAAGATGATGCTAAGTACAAGAGATTCCTAGATATGTTGAGCAACGTGAGTGTGAATTTGCCTTTGGTGGAAATTTTGCAAGAAGTGCCTAAGTATGCAAGGTATCTCAGAGATATTGTGGCAAACAAACGAACATATGCTGAGTTCGAAACAATTGCAAGAAGTGCCTAAGTATGCAAGTTATCTCAGAGATATTGTGGCAAACAAACGAAGACATGCTGAGTTCGAAAAAGTTTCACTTACTGAAGAGTGCAGTGCCAGGGTTCAGAGTAAACTTCCTCCTAAGTTGAAGGATCCTGGGAGTTCACAATTCCTTTGTCCATTGGAAAACAAGAAGTTGGTATAGCCCTGTGTGATTTAGGGGCTAGTATAAATTTGATACCCTCTTCTTTGTTCAAGAAACTCGGATTGAGGGTGCTTAGACCTACCACAATCACTTTACAGTCAGCAGATATGTCTAGTTATGCCAGAAGGAATTATTGAGGATGTGTTAGTTCGAGTGAGAAAGTTTATTCTTCCCGCTGACTTTATTGTTCTTGATTACGAGGCAAATTATGGAAGTTCTATTGGTGCAGCAATTATTGATGTGAGGGAAGGGAAGTTAAAAATGAGAGTTGACGATAAAGAGGTCACTTTTAATGTGTACAAGGAACTTAAACTCCCAAAGAATTATGAGGACCTTTGCATGATTACTGTGGTCGACGTGAAGTGGATAGAGCAGAGTCCTTATGTGAATGGCAGTGATCTAGAGGAGGTGGTGTTGCAAGCTGAGGGTGTAAAGATAATTGAGAAAAGATCCAGAGATGAAAAAGGAGACCCCTTAAGAGCGTGCAAAAAGGCTAGGCTTCATGGGAGAAAGAAGAAGAGAAAGAGCCCAGCCTGAGAAGAGTAGTAGAGTCATGCCACGACTATAAATAAGGCGCTTGTTGGGAGGAAACCCATACTGTATATCTATTATGTTTTTAATTTTTTTTTAGTGTCAAGTTTTGTGTTGTTTTTATTTTGCAGAGTAGGGGAAGTCTGAGCACCCAAAGTTGAAGCTGAGGAGCATGTTTGAGCTTAAGTGTGGGGTCATCCCGACTCTAAAGATTGAGAATCATGTCCAAGCTAGGACTGAGAGGGTCACAGAGAGTATTTCTCACCCTTGTTTTAATCTTTTTCTTTGTGATCATGCATCGAGGACTATGCATAACATAAGTGTGGGGTGGGGAAACTAATTTCTGAGGTGTAATTGTATAAAACTATTGTTTTTTTAGAAAAATCTCGGATTTTCCCAACGATGGATATGTTGGACAATTTTCTTGAGGGATAAATTCCGATTTAAAAACACCAAAAATATTTTTATTTTTCTCTTAGGATAGGTAGGTAGTATCCCTTGATTTTTCTTTGGGCACCGGTTTTTTTCCAAGGGTGTAGCTTGAACGGGGCACTTAAAATTATTTTTGTTTTTTTAGTAGTTTGGAAGGAACTGAGTTACTTTTAGAAATACCCTATGACATGTTTGATGCCGGCGTATTAGGTTATGACATACATTCTTCTTTCCCTTATATTTGGTTTGACATGTGATGCCTGAGTAAAAATAAATAGCCTATTTTGTGACGCCTTAGCTCAGTTGCTTGACTTGTATGCTACATAATGTAATATTGCTTAATTCTCTCAATTTTGTGTGCTTTATTGACTTGAGAGTTGAATAAAACCGTTGTGATTGAGTCATGTGCAATGTGTGAGTGAGGTTTAGTGATTTTCTATGCTATCCTGTGTAGTCTAGAACTTGCCTCGTGTGTTAATCGAAGAAAATTGTAGGTTATGCTAGTCTAGGAGATGACGTAGGCATTTTCTTGCTTGATCATGGATGTGCTTTTCACATAAAAATAAAAATTTTCTTTGCTAACCCCCTTGATCTTATAGACCTTTTATTTGGCACCCACATTACAAGCCGTACCCCTATTTTGTTCTTAAATTGAGAGTTTTGCACCTTTTTCCTCCCAAGGAACTTAGTCGCTAAAAGAAGTAAGGTGAGACAATGGGGATTAGTTTTTGAGTGGAGCCATGGAAGGGCCCGTTGGTGCACTAAAATTGTATTCAAAAGTCACTAGCCATTGAATCTTCATGTATGGAGCGTGTGTAGGAAAGAAAGAGAAAAAAAAATGATAGTAAAAGTATGTACAAAAAAAGATACACACCTCAAATTTCTATTAATTTGTGCTAGTGAAAATGTAGAAGTTCTTAATTGAAAAAAGGCTATGTTGAAT
Organism: Nicotiana knightiana; assembly: GCA_005239525.1. Lineage (NCBI taxonomy): Eukaryota > Viridiplantae > Streptophyta > Magnoliopsida > Solanales > Solanaceae > Nicotiana > Nicotiana knightiana. The sequence goes on from ML381278.1 coordinate 80,400, forward strand.
ATGAATTGTGGCAAGGGAATTGGTTGAGAAGAATATGGGTTGATTTGTGAAGGTAGTGTATTAAAGTGCTTAGGAGGGTTAGTCACTATTCCTAAATATATCCCACCCATCCCTTAGCCTACATTACAACATTAAAAGTCCTAATTGATCCTAGATTTGGGCAACTTGAATTAGTGGAGATCTACACTAAGGGCAAGCTTATGGTACGACCACGGGATGCATATGAATTCTTTGTGAGAGTGAGTAAAATTGTGTTCAATTGTGTGATATCCTTAAATTGTGTTCAAAAGCATATTTGAATGTGTGGACTAGTTATATTCATTCTTTTGTTTGTTGGTGAGGGCACATGATCTCATGAACGCTTCGTAATATTGTAAACTTTCTTGTTGGGTAGGTGGGTGAATTGAGAGGGCTTAGTGGTTGCAAGTTCACTCTTGAGGTTGGGTGGTTGCAATTAGGTTGTTGGTATGATTGGTAGAGTAGTTATACTTGGGCATGTTTAAAGAAGGGGAAGAATGTGAAATTTTGTATGTTCATACTTGATTGCCGGTATCGATCATGGCCAAGGGGTAAGGTGTGTGATTGAAAAGTAAAATACTCCTTGATAAAGAAATTTGTATGTATTGAAGGGTAGTAGATTGTCCCATTGCTCGAGGACGAGCAAGAGTCTAAGTGTGGGGTGTTGATGTTTAGCTTAAAGTGTATAGATTTCTATGTATATCGCCTCATATTTTACTTTTGTTTCGTGAGTTTTAGATGTTAAATGTGATGATTTATACTAATTTGAAGTGTTTTTATGTTTAGGAATGATTCGGGATCAATTGGGGGCGAAACGCGCGAAATTAGAGCCAAAACGGACGAAACCGGGATTTGTCAAGTTTGGGCTCCACAGGCAGGCTTGGGCGCCACCTGTGGCGCTGGAGGCAGAAAGGTTATCAAGGGCAGCGCGGTGACGTGGGTTTTGCGTGTTTTTCCTGGGACATGGTTATTTCGGCCATAACCCTACCCAACACGTATAAAAGCAAGTCTAAGCTTATTTTTGAGGGACTCATGCCACTTTGGAGAGAATATACACACGGGATCATTAGGAAGCGCAGGATTATCAGTTTTCTTCATCTTTTTCTAGTATTTATAATTAATTCAACACTTATGCAAGGGTTTTATTTTAGCATGAGTGGCTAAACACCCACTATTCTGGGGTTGTGGTGTAGCCATGAATATTGTTATTCGATATTAAATTAACCTTGCTTATATTTCACTCAATATATGGTTGTTTCTTCAATTATGTGTTTAATTGCTTAATTGTCTGGCCATCAGTTAGGTTCTATATACTATCTATATTATGCTTGGTAAAGCCGTATATAGATTAGAGAAGAATTGAAGAGAGCGCGATCTTATCCCTTCAGGGGAGCGGATTTGTGGTTAGGATAGGAATATACCTAGTCGCCGTGCTTAATAAAATATCGTAATCTTAGTGTGTTCTGATAGATTAATTTCATAGGAATATAGGCATTAATCTATTGAGAATAGGTGAGTAGTTCTTCGGGAGAAGGCTATGACAACATTTATCAATTAATTAGCAAACATTAGTGAATTATATGGAAGGGAGAGTTAATTAGAATGCAATACGAGTGGTGAATAGATCACAACCCTGGAATATTTTTCTCTACTGAATACACAACAATCAAGTCGTTACTTGATAATTAGTTATTTCTGAGAATCGTAGTATAGCATAGTTATATTATTGGATTTCAATTTTGGCTTGATTAAATAACAATTATAGTGAATTAGTGAGTAGTCTACACAAGTATCTATGGGTTTGACATTCGATTTATCATTATATTACTTGTACGACCACGTATACTTGCGCGTGTATTTGGGATCAACAAGTTTTTGGCGCCACTGTCGGGGACTTGAATATAGACTACTTTCTAGTTTTTGCTTTAATTGTTTATGTTGTCCAGTCTAACGTTACTTGATTGTTACTATAATCTCAGGAACGTTGATTGAATGCGTAGGTTCAGAAGCCAGGACAGACTCGATGGCTTTGACCCCGAACCTGAGAGAACGTTTCACAGGAGGTTGAGGGAAGCAAGGGATACAGACAATATTCAGGACCTCATTCAATTTCCTGTGAACATGGTAGAGGAACAACACATGGTTGTTCAAGAGGTAGCAATGCCCAGTATTGCTAATGTTACCTCCAGCATCGTGAAGCCTAGAATCACTGGGCACTTTGAGCTGAAACAGAGCATGATCCAGCTACTTCATGCAAACGGGCAGTTTATGGGTCTTTCACACGAGGATCCTCAACAACACATTCTGAACTTATTGGAGATTAGTGATACTTATATCACTAACAGGGTCACTCCAGATTATATGAGGCTTACGCTTTACCCATTCTCTCTGTTGGGAGAAGCAAAGCGATGGCTAAAGGCAGAACCAGCTAATTCCATTACAAAGGAGGGACGAGTGCCGCCACACAATTTCATGTCCGGTACGTACTCTGTTACCTAGTGAGAATAAGTCGGCATGTTGTGGTTGCAGATTTCCTTTTGCGGCCGCATATTTACTTTTCTCTGATAGATCAAACTTCAGAGAGTTGACATTTTCCACCTCCCATTTGTGCTGCTCGCAAGATAATTGTGGGCGGCCGCAGTGCACTTTTACTGTAGCAATGATGCGTGGTTAGAATTCATAGTTTTAAGCATCATATATCTTATATTTTATGTGCTTTTGTGATAAAAATACCCGTTATATGTGCATAATGGAGTCGATTTCATATGTAGGTGAATTGGAGATAGAAGCCGAGCTAAAAGGGTGTATAAATGTCAAAAATACGCTCAAAAGTCGAAAAAGAGTGACCCGGGCCATAGCTGGGTGTTTTAGCACAAAATCCTGGCACAACCCGGCGTTAGCCGGGCGTTCCAGCCCAAACTCCAGCCATACCCAGGCGTTAGTGGGGCGTTAGAGCCCAAACGCCTGGCCTACCCAGGTTTTAGCTGGGCGTTTGAGGCCTAACGCCTGGGGTCCCTGGTCCGGTAAATTCCGAGTATTGAAGGTTTTAGGTGTTTCCCGGTTGGAATAGAAGTCTCCTACACGTTTAGGGTTTATCCCAAACATATAAATAGACCCAAAAACACAACTTTGAGGGAGGATGCCATTTTTGGAGAGAATATACACACAAGATCATTGAGGAAGCAAAGGATTATTAGTTTTCTTCATCTTATTCTAGTATTTTCCATTCATGCAAGACTTATGCAATTATTTAATTCTAGTATGAGTGGCTAAACACCCATTGTTCAGGGGTTGTGGTTTAGCCATGAATATTGTTATTCGATATTAACTTAACCTTGATTATAATTCGCTTAATATATGGTTGTTTCTTCAATTCTGCATTTAATTGCTTAATTGTTTGGCCAGCAATTAGGTTCTATATACTATCTATGTTATGCTTGGGAAAGCCGTATATAGATTAGAGAAGAATTGAAGAGAGCGCGATCTTAACCCTTCAGGGGAGCGGATTTGTGGTTAGGATAGGAATATACCTAGTCACCGCGCTTAATTAAACATTGTAATCTTAGTGCGTTCTAATAGATTAATTTCATAGGAATATAGGTGTTAATCTATTGAGAATATGCGAGTAGTACTTCGGGAGAAGGCTACGAGAGAAATTATCGATTAATTAGCAACCATTAGTGAATTATATGAAAGGGAGAGTTAATTAGAATGAAATACGAATGGTGAATTGATCACAACCCTGGAATATTTTTCTTTATTGAATACACAACAATATTCTCGTTACTTGATAATTAGTTCATATAATCGTAGAATAAATTAGTTATATTCTTGGATTTTGTTTTGGCTCGATTAAANTACCACGTATACTTGCGTGTGCGATTTGGACTAACAAGTTTTTGGCGTCGTTGCCAGGGACTCGAATATATACTACTTTCTAGTTACTTGCTTTAATTGTTTATTTCATTGAGTCTAACGTCACGTGATTTTTGCTCTAATCTCAGGAACTTTGAGTGAATGCATAGGTTCAGAAACCAGGATAGACTTGACGGCTTTGACCCCGAACCTGAGAGATCATTTCACATGAGATTGCGAGAAGCAAGAGATACAGACAATCTTCAGGACTTCATCCGATTTCCTGTGAACATGGCAGAGGAACANGGCATCGTGAAGCCCACAATCACTGGGCACTTTGAGCTGAAACTGAGCTTGATCCAACTACTTCATGCAAACAGGCAGTTTTTGGGTCTTCTACACGAGGGTCCATAGCAGCACATTTTGAACTTCTTGGAGATTAGTGATACTTATATCACTAATGGGGTCACGCCAGATTACGTGAGGCTCACGCTTTTCCCATTCTCAATATTGCGCGAAGCAAAGCGATGGCTGAAGGTAGAACCAGCTAATTCCATCACAACATGGAACGATCTGGCGAGAAAATTTCTGGCAAGGTTCTTACCTTCAGGAAAGACCGCAAAGATCAGGAGTGAGATAGTCTCATTTAGGCAGAAAACAGGTGATTCATTATATTCATCATGGGAAAGGTTCAAGGGGCTACTCAGAGACTGTCCTCATCACAATCAGACAAACGAGGTGTTAGTACACACTTTCATTGAGGGGCTCCATCCGCAAACAAAAATTGTGGTAGATGCAGCAGCTGGAGGTCAGGTGTTGGAGAAGAATTATGATGAAATATTTGCATTATTGAATAAATTCTCCAAAAGCAATCCAGAATGGCAAGGTGAGATGGGAAGGAATGTGGTTCAAAAGTCACCAGGGGTTCTCGAACTAGATGTGGTCTCAGCATTGTCAGCCCAGATCTCTACATTGACTAACCAAGTCAATCAGATGAACCTGATCATTAACAAGAAACAATCTCAACCAGTGCAACAGGCTCAACTAGTGCAACAAATTCAGGTGTTTTGTGAAGTCTGTGGAGAGGGTCATTCGAGTTATTTATGCCTAGTTAATCAAGAGTCTGTCTGCTTTGTGGGTAACGCGAATAGGGGACAAGAAAATCAATATGGAAACACTTATAACCCCAACTGGAGAAACCACCCAAACTTCTCTTGGGGTGGAAATCAGAGCACTCAGCATAACTACAGGCATCCAGCACCTCAACAACAGTACAAACCACCTCAGGCTGAACCATCAGCAAGCCTTGAGGATATTATGAAGAGAATGATGAATGACCAACTTGCTTTCCATCACAAAATAATGGCTGATCACCAAGCCCAGACTGTAGCAATGAGAAACTTAAAACGTTAAGTGGGGCAACTCGCCAGTTCTCAAAATACCGACCAACGGGGGTGCTACCAAGTGACATTGAAGCTAATCCTAAAGCATCCGTTAATGCTATATCATTGAGGAATGGGAAGGAATTGGAAGAAGTTCAGTCCAAGAAGATAAAGCAGGTAACTTTTGATGAGGAACCAATCACCATTGAATCAACACCAGACAACCTGCCAGCAAAGGAGGCGGTGGCTGAGCAACCCCCACCAAGTGTTGCGAGGCCGCCCCCTCCATTCCCTCAAAGGTTGCAAAAGGTTAAAGATAATGCCACATACAAAAAGTTTCTTGACATCTTGAAGCAGGTACAAATCAATATTCCACTGGTAGACATTTTGCAGGAGGTGCCCACATATGTTAACATTAAGGACATTGTGGCAAATAAACGGAGGTTGACTGAGTTCGAAATCGTGGCACTCACAGAGGAAGTTAGCTCAAGAATTCAAAGCAAGCTACCTCAGAAATTAAAAGATCCGGGTAGTTTTACTATCCAAATCTCAATTGGTAAGCATGCAGTCGGGCGAGCTTTGTGCGATCTTGGGGNATGATTTCACAGTTGGTTGATCGCTCCCTTGCTTATCCTGAGGGAGTAATTGAAGATGTGCTGGTGCAGGTGGATATTTTCATATTTGCAGCTTATTTCATTATCTTGGACTATGAGCCTGATCAGGAAGTCCCATTTATTTTGGGGCGTCCATTCCTAGCTACGGGCCGAGCTATCATCGATGTGTGTGAAGGGAAGATGACAATGCGAGTTGGTGATCGAGTGGAGGTGTTTAATGTTTATAAGGCACTCAAGTTGCATGTCCACTATGAGGAGCTATCCATGATTACTATAGTGGAAAGAAAATCGGAGTCAATGGCTCCATACATGAGTCTTGTTGACCCTCTTGAGCAAGTGTTAGTTGGGGATGAAGACTGTGGTGATGAAACAAGGGGAGACATTGAGAAGGCTTTTGAAGTATCTTGCAGTTATCTCCACGGGCTAGGAAAATTTGAAGAGTTGAACAAGCATGTTACTCTAACCCCTCCTAAGCCATTTATTGAAGAGGCTCCAAAATTGGAACNGAAAAGGCAATTGGGTGGACTATTGCAGATATTAAAGGAATCAGCCCATCATTTTGCATGTATAAAATCTTTTTGGAAGATGGACATCGCCCGAGTGTTGAGCAGAAAAGAAGGCTAAATCTCATCATGAAAGAAGTGGTGAAGAAAGAAGTAATAAAATTGCTAGATGCATGTATCATTTTTCCTATTTTTGACAGCAACTGGGTGAGCCCGATTCAATGTGTGCCCAAAAAGGGAGGGATAACCGTGATTGAGAATGAGAAGAATGAGCTGATTCCCACCCGCATTGTTACGGGTTGGAGAGTTTGCATTGATTATCGAAGGCTCAACAAAGCAACCCCCAAGGATCACTTCCCACTCCCATTCATTGATCGAATGCTGGACAGATTAGTAGGGCATGAATATTATTGCTTTCTGGATGGGTATTCAGGTTACAATCAAATTGTCATATGCCTAGAGGATCAGGAGAACACCACATTCACTTGCCCTTATGGCACATTAGCCTTCAAGCGAATACCATTTGGTCTTTGTAATGCACCAGCCACCTTCCAGAGATGCATGATGGCTATTTTCACTGACATGGTGGAAAAATTCGTAGAGGTGTTCATGGACGACTTCTCAGTCTTTGGGTCATCCTATGATGATTGTTTGAAAAATCTGAGCATGGTGTTGGCCCGTTGTGAAGAAACAACTATGGTGTTAAATTGGGATAGGTGTCACTTTATGGTACAAGAAGGTATCATTTTGGGTCATAGAGTAACTAAAAGCGGCATCGAAGTTGATAAGGCAAAAGTGGAGGCAGTGGAAAAACTACCTCCACCAATTTCAGTAAAGGGCATCCGGAGTTTCTTGGGACATGCAGGATTTTATAGGTGCTTTATTAAAGATTTTTCTAAAATTGCTACTCCGTTGTGCAGGTTGCTCGAAAAAGATGTCAAGTTCAATTTTGATGCACCCTGCCTGAAGGCATTTGAGGAGCTCAAAAAGAAATTGGTAGCTGCCCCCATAATTGTTGCACCTGATTGGTCAATACCATTTGAACTTATGTGTGATGCAAGTGACCATGCAATTGGGGCAGTGCTAGGCCAAAAGAAGAACAAGGTGTTCTATTCCATTTACTATGCAAGTAAGACCCTTGATGATGCACAACAAAATTACANAGAACTTATTTACAAAGAAATAATCTAAAGCTATATTGATGCGCTGGGTTTTATTGTTGCAGGAATTTGATGTGGAGATAAGAGATCGAAAGGTCAGTGATAACCAAGTAGCTGACCATCTGTCAAGGCTAGAAAATCGTGATCATGTTGAGGAGGGTAGAGATATTAAAGAAGTCTTTCCTGATGAGCAACTTTTTGCTATAACCCAAGACCCTCCTCCGTGGTATGCCGATTATGTGAATTATCTGGTGAGTGGGGTACTTCCTCCGGAAATAAAATCTGAAGCAAGGAAGAGGTTTTTACGCGATGTGAAATTTTACTACTGGGATGAGCCCTACATGTACAAAGAATGTGGTGACCAGTTAATGAGGAAATGCATTCATGATGTAGAAGTGGAACGGGTGGTGTACGATTGCCATGCATCACCATATGGAGGCCATCATGGTGGCGATCGAACGGTAGCGAAAGTGCTACAATTTGGGTTCTTTTGGCCAACACTATTCAAAGATGCCCACGCATTTGTTAAAAAGTGTGACCAGTGCCAGAGAACAGGAACAATAACAAGGAAGCACGAGATGCCTTTGAATAATATCTTAGAGGTAGAGATTTTTTATGTACGGGGGATAGATTTTATGGGTCCATTCCCATCATCCAGGGGACATAAAAACATTTTGCTGGCAGTTGACTACGTGTCGAAATGGGTGGAGGCAATTGCATTGCCGACGAATAACGCCATGGTTGTCGCTGCGTTTGTGAAGAAGAATATATTCTCCAGATTTGTCACTCCACGGGCCTTGATTAGTGATGAAGGAACCCATTTTTACAGTCGGTTGTTGAATAACCTTTTAGCTAAATATGGGGTCCGTCATTGAGTTGCAACAGCATATCACCCTCAAACTAGTGGCCAAGTAGAGTTATCCAATAGAAAAATCAAGCAAATACTGGAGAAAACGGTGAGTGTGAACAGGAAGGATTGGGCTGCTAAGTTAGACGATGAATTATGGGCATATAGAACAGCGTACAAAACACCAATTGGGGCATCGCCGTACAAGTTGGTCTATGGGAAGGCATGCCACTTGCCTGTAGAGCTTGAACACAAGGCGTATTGGGCCATCAAGAAGCTAAACATGAACCTTGAAGCCGGGGGTGAGAGAAGATTGCTGCAGTTGGATGAATTGGATGAGTTCAGGTTGCACTCATACGAAAATGCCAAAATTTACAAAGAAAAGACCAAGAGATGGCATGACAAACATATAAATCCGCGTCATTTTGAGCCAGGCCAACAGGTATTGTTATTTACTTCTAGGCTTAGACTGTTTCCTGGAAAGATAAAATCGAGATGGTCAGGCCCATTTGAGATAGTGAGAGTCACCCCATATGGTGCACTTGAGTTGCAAGCTATACATGGTGAAAGAAAATTTTATTGAATGGACATAGAGTCAAACACTATTGGTGTGGTACCATAAATCGTGAGAAGACCAAAGTTGTGCTCGCTGATGAGTGAAGCGAGATTCTGTGTCGTGTCGCAACGTTAAATCAGGTGCTTCATAGGAGGCAACCTATTGACTTGTTGTAATCGTCGTGCCACGACATTAACTAAGGTGCTTATTGAGAGGCAACTTAATGCTTAGTTAAATCTTAGCATAGCTAGAAGTAATTCTTGTAATTATAGGTACTAACGAGCTTGGGAATGCATTCGGGGGTTAAGGAGCAGTGTGCTAGCATGACGAAAGGCCTGGCTAAAACCAGGGTTGGCTGGGTGATAAGCCCCTAACGCCTAGCTAAAGCCAGGGTGGGCCGGGCGATAAGCCCCTAACGCCTGGCTAACGCCAGGGGGGACCGGGCGATAGAGCCCTAACGCCTGGCTAACGCCAGGGTGCCCGGGATTTAAGACCAAAACGCACATTAAACGCCAGGTACGTCTTCTTCTTATTTTTTTCACCCCCCAACTCTCCCAAGAACACCACTTCATCCTAAAAACACAAAATAATTCACTGCACACAAATCTTCACTGAAACACCAAGTTCACTAGCACAAGTTCACAACACACACATCTTCCCCCAAATCTGCACAATTTTAATTTCCTGGTCAACTTCATCCGACAAACATAGATCAAGCATTGAGGTATGATTCTATCCCTACCCCTTGTTACTTCGAAGTGGGTATTATAATTATGAAAGGTGTAGCCTCGATTCATGGTGATTCTTTATGGGTTTATGCTATTCATGGTCATATTGTATCATATTGTGATCCCCAACCCCCGAACCCTTTAGGAATAGGCTGAAATTGTGAAGCTAAGTGGTATTATGGAACCCCAACCAGCTTTAGGTACATGAGGCAGTCTCTCAAGTCCATAAGAGCTCTCATGGCAATTGTGCTAGACAAATGCTCGATGTAATGCCTCAATGGCAATACATATCCCAGATGGAGCCCGAGTTTCCGGGAAACAAACCACTAGTGTCATGCATCGTGAACTCCATGAAATTTTAAGTGTGAAGAGTCTCACGAGAAGCAGTATGTGTCAAAATTTCTCATAAACGCGCCAAGGTGATGTCTGAGTAACCTTGGAAAATTGGAAAAGCTTATAGTACACACGTTGTGACACCCACTAACTACTGATCATTTGTGCAGGAAAAAGAAAAGGATGCTACCCAGAAGAGCCACAGGCAAAGGAAAGGCCACGTCTTCGGCCCCAGCAAAAAGCAAAGAAAAATCCCCACCACCTCAGAAGAAAAGAAAATGAGGAGATGCTACTTCTAGTATGACTGGTGAGGAAGCAGTAGCTGCTGTCGCTGCTATGAGATAACAGCCCGTTGGTCAACGGGAATATGGTATCAACAGCATACCAGTACAATCCAGAAAATGGTATGCACGCTGCAAGCCAAAGCATGTTCACCCCGAGGGGGCCATTACAGAAGGGAGTCTGAGAACAAAATTGCCAGCGATTTGGAGGAGAATCCATGAGTTGGGTTTAGGATATTTGTTCAGGCACAATGGTCACATCAAATTGAACTTAGTCCGGGAATTCTATGTAGGGTTTGACCCTAAGGACAAGGAGGGATTGGTGCCAATTCATGGGCACTTGGTGGATTTTTCGGCCAAGGCCATATGCGATTTTCTAGGTGCACCAAATGTTCCGGTGGAGCCTCTAGAGTAATTCATCTGCCATCCCAACTATAGAGAGGTGAGGCACACATTGTGTGGGGTTGAGTCCAGAGCTGCGTGGATTCAGGATAGAGCCACAAATTGCCATAAAAGGTTTCCCAAGAAAAAAATAAACGCTGAAACCCAGGTGTGGCTTAAAGTGATTAATGCACGGATACTACCATGCAACCATGACACCTTAATCAGCCGAGAGAGGATTTGTGTGCTCTATTTTCTTATGACGGGGCAAAGAGTGAATGTGGGCCATCTGATGCGTCATCAAATGGGGTTGGTGCAGTCCAGCAATAGAATCGATCGAATACCATTCTCAAATTTCCTGACTCAACTCTTGCTAAATGAGAATGTAGCGGTTGATCCCAGCTTTGACCATACCATTGGTCAACTCGCACGAGAGATTGACGTCACTGGCTTAAGACTGAAGGAAGAGTCTTCACTGACCACTGCAGAGCGCAATGTGCGAGATGATGGCTTCATGGCCTATTTTTATGGGATGATTGATTTGCAGTTTTGAATAGGAGGTCGGCCAGCGTCAGTTGATGAGAGAGATGAGTTGGATCAGAGATACCCGCTCAATGCTAATGCTCAGCAGATGATTGGAGCAGGTGAGGGATACAGAATCCCAGATGATGAGGATATCAACACACCTGATGATTCTGATGCAGAGCCGATACGCTCAAATGAGGAAGATGATGAAGAAGATGAGCATGAGGAGTAATGGAGAGCGTCAGATGATGAGGACGCTGAATGATCGGGGAGTTCTTGTACCTTGCTTCTATTACTTGTTTTGTCTTTATATGATGCACTGAGGACAGTGCATGAATTAAGTGTGGGGTGTAATACATAGGTATTGTGGAAATGTTGTACAATATGTGGTGTCATGTTGTAGTTGTATTCATGATAGTAAATGATCTTTCTGTTAAGTCTTGTAGTTGTTTTTTATGTTTTTATATATAAAAATGTGGACTTTTCCCGATGATAGACCTCTTAGACAGTTCTCTTGAGGGAAGTAAGTCTAAAGAAAATACAAAAAAGATTTTTATTTTAGGTAGTGTAGTAATTCCCCCTTGGTTTTTCTTTGGGCTACGGTTCTTTTCCAAGGGTGTAACTTCAACCGGGTGTTTATTTTTGTTTTTAGAGTAGTTAGGAAGAAACTGAGTAACTTAGAGATACCCATTGACGTGGTTGATGCCGGAATATTAGGTTATGACATACATTCTGCTTTCCCTTATATTTGGGTTGACATGTGATGCCTGAGTCAAAAAATAAATAGACTATTTTCTGACGCCTTAACTCAGTTGTTTGACTTGTATGCTACATAGTGTAATATTGCTTAATTCTCTCAATTTTGTGTGCTTGCTTGACTTGAGAGTTGAATAAAACTGTTGTAATTGAGTCATGTGCAATGTGTGAGTGAGATTTATTGATCTTCTATGCTATCTTGTGTAGTCTAGAACTTGCCTCGTGTGTTAATCGAAGCAAAATTGTAGGTTATGCTAGTCTAGGAGATGGCGTAGGCATTTTCTTGCTTGATCATGGATGTGCTTGTCACATAAGAATTACAAAATTCCATTGCTAGCCCCTTTGATCCTTTTGACCTTTTCTTTGGTACCCACATTACAAGCCATACCCCGATTTTGTTCTCAAATTGAGATTTTTGCACCTTTTCCTCCTAAGGCACTTAGTCGCTAAAAGAAGTAAGGTGGGATATTATGGAATAATTTATGAGTGGAGCCATGGAAAGACCTGTTAGTGCACTAAGAATTGTATTCAAAAGTCACTAGCCAATGAACTTTCATGTATGGAGTGTGTGTAGGAAAGAAAGAAAAAAAATGATAGTAAGAGTATGTACAAAAAGATACACACCTACAAGTTTTTATTAATTTGTGCTAGTGAAAATATAGAAGTGCTTAATTGAAAAAGACCTATATTGAATATGAATTGTGGAAAAGGAATTGGTTGAGACGAATATGTGTTGATTTGTTAAGGTAGTGTATTAAAGTGCTTAGGAGGGTTAGTCACTATTCCTAAATATATCCTACCCGTCCCTTAGCCTACATTACAACCTTAAAAGTCCTAATTGATCCTAGACTTGGCTAACTTGAATTAGTGGAGATCTACACTACGGGCAAGCTTATGGTACAACCACGGGATGTATATGAATTCTTTGTGAGAATGAGGGAATTTGTTCAATTATGTGATGTCCTTAAATTATATTCAAAATTATATTTGAATGTGTGGACTAGTTATATTCACTCTTTTGTTGTTGGTAAGGGCACATGATCTCATGAACGATTGGTAATGTTGTAAACTTTCTTGTTGAGTAGGTGCGTGAATTGAGAGGGCTTAGTGGTTGCAAGTTGACTCTTGAGGTTGGGTGGTTGCAATTAGGTTATTGGTATTATTGATTAAAGTGTTAAACTTGGGCATGTTTAAAGAATGGAAAGAGTGTGAAATTTGGTATGTTCATACTTGATTGCCGGTATCGATCATAGTTAAGGGGTAATGTGTGTGATTGAAAAGTAAAATACTCCTTGTTAATGTAATGTGTACATGTTGAAGGATATTGCTCGAGGAAGAGCAAGAGTCTAAGTGTGGGATGTTGATATGTTGCTAGAATCCATAGTTTTAAGCATCATATATCTTACATTTTATGTGCTTTTGTGATAAAAATACACGTTATATGTGCATAATGGAGTCTATTTCATGTGTAGGTGAATTGGAGATGGAAGCCGAGCTAAAAGGGTGTATAAATGTCAAAAATACGCTCAAGAATCGAAAAGGAGTGACCGGGGCCATAGCTGGGCGTTTTAGCCCAAAAGCCTGACATAATCCGGCATTATCCGGGCGTTCCAGCCCAACCGCCAACCATACACAGGCGTTAGTGGGGCGTTAGAGCCCAAACGCCTGGCCTACCTAGGCTTTAGCTGGGCGTTTGGGGCTTAACCCCTGGGGTCCCTGGTCCGGTAAATTCCGAGTTTTGAAGGTTTTAAATGTTTCCCGGTTGGAATAGAAGTCTCATACACGTTTAGGGTTTATCCCAAACATATAAATAGACCCAAAAACACAACTTTGAGGGATGATGCCATTTTTGGAGAGAATATACACACAAGATCATTGAAGAAGCAAAGGATTATCAGTTTTCTTCATCTTAATCTAGTATTTTCCATTTATGCAAAACTTATGCAATTGTTTAAGTCTAGTATGAGTGGCTAAACACCCATTGTTCTGGGGTTGTGGTTTAGCCATGGATATTGTTATTCGACATTAATTTAACCTTGAATATAGTTTACTCAATATATGGTTGTTTCTTCAATTCTGTGTTTAATTGCTTAATTGTCTGGCCAGAAATTAAGTTCTATATACTATCTATGTCATGCTTGGGAAAGCCGTATATAGATTAGAGAAGAATTGAAGAGAGCGCGATCTTAACCCTTCAGGGGAGCGGATTTGTGGTTAGGATAGGAATATACCTAGTCACCGTGCTTAATTAAACATCGTAATCTTAGTGCGTTCTAATAGATTAATTTCATAGGAATATAGGCGTTAATCTATTGAGAATAGGCGAGTAGTACTTCGGGAGAAGGCTATGAGAGCAATTATCGATTAATTAGCAACCATGAGTGAATTATATGAAAGGGAGAGTTAATTAGAATGCAATACGAATGGTGAATTGATCACAATCTTAGAATATTTGTCTCTATTGAATACACAACAATATTCTCGTTACTTGATAATTAGTTCATATAATCGTAGAATAAATTAGTTATATTCCTGGATTTTGTTTGTGCTTGATTAAATAGCAATTAGAGTGATTCAATAAGTAGTTTACGCAAGTCCCTGTGGGTTCGACATTCGATTTAACATTATATTACTTGCTACGACCACGTATACTTGCGTGTACGATTTGGACTAACAAGCAACTATTAATGTGTGGTCCGCACAATTCAACTGCGGTCCGCAATTCTTGCAACACTTAGCCATATTTCTATCCACAATTCTTGTAAGTCACACTCATCCATGTAGCACAATTTCAAATCAAGTTAGCACAAAAATAACACCTGACTACAAAAGAAAAAAAGGAAAAGAAACATGAGTTACCTCCCAAGAAGCGCCTGATTTAACGTCGCGGCGCGACGTAGAAAACCATCAATTGAAATCAATGGCCGCGTCGGCGTGGCTATATCCAACTTTTCCCAAATAGTGCTTCACCCGATGATCGTTGACTCGGAATACTTCATTATTTTTTTTCTTCAAGTCCAATGCACCAAAAGGTGTCACACCCACAATTTTATAAGGACCACTCCATTTAGACTTTAACTTCCCGAAAAACATCCTCAACCTTGAGTTAAACAACAACACAAGATCTCCCACCTTGAACTCTTTGTTCCAATTGTATTTGTCATGAAGATATTTCATATTTCTTTGACAAACTTGCATAAACATGATACCGGAACTCATCCAATTCATTCAAATGTGCAACCCTCAAGTTAGCGACTACATCCCTATCAAGATTCAACTTCTTTAGAGTCCACATGGCTTTGTGCTCAAGTTCCACCACAAGATGACAAGCTTTTCCAAACACCAACCGTCATGGCGACATTCCGAAAGGTGTTTTGTAAGGCGTCTGATAAGCCCATAATGCATCATCAAGTTTCTTGGACCAATCCGTCCGGTTAGCATTCACTGTTTTGGCAAAAATACTCTTTATCTTCCTGTTGGAGACTTCCACTTGATTGCTAGCTTATGGATGATAGGGAGCCGTAACTTTATGAGTAACACCATACTTACTAAGTAATGTGTCAAAATCCTTGTCACAAAAATGTGACCCCCATTGCTTATAATAGCCCGCGAAGTACCTAACTTTGTGAACATATTCTTCTTCAAGAACGCCACCATACTTCTCGCCTCATTGTTGGGTAGAGCAATGGCCTGAACCCATTTGGATACATAATCAACCGTGACCATGATGTAGGTGTTTCCACAAGAAATCACAAAAGGACCCATGAAGTAAATACCCCACACATCAAAAATATCAATCTCCAAAATAGTAGTGAGAGGCATTTCATTTTTCTTTGAGATTCCACCGGCCTATTGACATTCATCGCATCTTTTCACTAGCTCATTAGCATCCTTGTGAAGAGTGGGCCAAAACAAACCGCAACTTAGAACTTTGGTCGTCGTTCTTGCTCCACCGTGATGACCACCATATGGCGAAGAATGAAAAACCCCAAGAATTTCACCTCGCTCTTCTTCTGGTACACATCTTCTAATCACCCTATCCGTACAAATCTGGAAAAGGTATGGTTCATCCTAATAATAATCTTGACAATCCCATTTGAGTTTCTTCCTTTGGTTTGAAGAGAACTCATCCGAGATAATTCCACATACAAGGAAATTTGTTAGATTCGCGAACCATGGCATCTCTTTTATTGAAATACCCAAGAGTAGCTTATCAGGGAAGGAGTCATTGATTTCAAAGCCATCATGCAGCTTCCCCTCCTCCTCCAAACAAGACAAGTGGTCCGCCACTTGGTTTTCACTCCCTTTCCAGTTGGATGTCAATATCAAACTCCTGCAACAAAAGCACCCATCTCATTAACCGAGATTTGGAATATTTCTTGCTCATAAGATAATGAAGTGCTGCATGATCTGTGTGGACAATGACCTTTGCACCCATCAAGTACGGGCGGAACTTCTCAATTGCAAACACAATGGCAAGGAGCTCTTTCTCTGTAACGGTGTAGTTGACTTAGGAACTATTCATGGTCTTACTAGCATTGTAGACCGGGTGAAAATTATTGTTGATGTGTTGCCCCAAAACATCCCCAACCGCTACGTCACTTGTATCACATATGAGTTCAAAAAGGACACTCCAATTTGGAGCGGTGATGATGGGAGAGTTGTCATCTTGAATTTTAACAATTAAAAAGCCCACATGCAATCATCATCAAAGTTGAACTTAGCATCATTCTCAAGAAGCTTGCATAAAGGGTTCACCACCTTAGAGAAATCTTTGATGAAATGCCAATAAAACCCTGCGTGGACTAAGAAATTCCGCACACCCTTCATCGAAGATGGAGGTAGAAGTTTAGAAATCACCTCAATCTTTTCCTGGTCAACTTCAATTCCATTCCTTGAGATTTTGTGGCCAAGGACAATGCCTTCCTCGACCATGAATTGACACTTCTCCCAATTACGAACCAAATTTGTTTCTTCACATCTTGCCAACACTTTATCTATATTTGCAAGACAATCATCAAAAGAATCTCCAAACACCGAGAAGTCATCCATGAAAACTTGAAGGTAGTCCTCCACCATGTCTGTGAAAATAGCTATCATACACCTTTGAAAAGTCGTCGGTGCATTGCACAAACCATATGGCATCCGCTCGAAGCTGAAAATACCATAGGGACATGTAAAGGTTGTTTTATATTGATCCTCTGGAGCAATAAGGATTTGGTTGTAGCCCGATTACCCATCAAGAAAGCAATAGAAAACATGACTGTCCAATCTATCAAGAATTTGATCTAAGAAGGGAGGTGGAAAATTATCCTTCCTTGTGGCATTGTTAAGCTTGCGATAGTCCATACACACTCTCCAACCGGTCAACATTCTTGTAGGAATCAACTCATTCTTTTCATTGACCACCATCGTGCCCCTTTCTTTGGGACACATTGAATTGGAAAAGTCCACAAACTATTGGAAATGGGGTAGACAACCCCGGCATCCAACCATTTGATAATATCCTTTTTAACAACTTCTTGCATAGCCTCATTGAGTATCATTTGATATTCAATAGATGGTTTGGCACCTTCCTTCCAGTTGATCTTATGCATGCAAAATGGGGGGGCTTATCCCCCGAATATTCGCCAATGTCCACTTAATAGCCTTCTTCCTCTTTTGTAGCACCACCAATGTAGAATCTACCTGCACGTTAATCAAACAAGAGGAGAGAATAACCGGTAACATAGAACAAGGGCCAAGAAATTCATACCGAAGATGTGGAGGAAATAGATTCAACTCTAAGGTAAGAGGTTCTTCAATTGAAGGCTTTGTAGGAGGATTTGTCCTATTTTCAAGATCCAAAGATAATTTTTCGGGGTGCATAATTTTACGACCCCGTTCCTTGCAAAGAGTTCACACATTCCATGAAGCCATCCATCTCGTCATCATCAAAGTTGAGCAAGACGGCCTCCAACATTGATTGTGGCACTCGTATCATCAACAATAACATTGGTCGCCAAGTCCACAAACGAGCACACGTCATTGCTATTTGGTTGCCGCATGGACTTACACACATGGAAAACCATTTGTTCATCACCCACCCGGAAGGTGAGTTCTCCGCCTCTAACATCACAAAGAGCCTTCCCCGTAGTAAGGAAGGTCTTCCAAGAATAATCGGCACCTCATAATCAACTTCACAATCTAGAATGACAATATCCTCCACAAGAATTAATTTATCAACACGAACCAAGACTTGTTCAATCACTCTCAAAGGTCTCTTCATAGTACGATCGGCCATTTGCAATCTCATAGAGGTGGATCTTGGTTGACCGATTCCCAAAGTCTTGAAAACCGTATAGGGAATCAAATTGATATTTTCCACAAGATCATAAAGAGCTTTAGCAAACCCGGAACTTCCAATTGTATAAGGAATCATGAAAACACCGGGATCCTCTAACTTAGGATCCATTGAATGCACAATTTCACTCACTTGATGAGTGACTTTGATAGTCTCCAAATTTATTGAGCTCTTCTTCGTCACAAGATCCTTCATAAACTTTGCATAACCGGGCATTTGTTCCAAAGCTACGAATAATGAAATATTGATTGAGAGACTCTTCATCATTTGAATGAACTTTTTGAATTAATTCTCGCCATTATGTTTAGCAAGTCTTTAAGGGTATGGAGGTGGAGGCTTAGGAAATGGTGCCTTATCTTTTTTCACTACTGGCTCCTGTATGTCAATACTGTGATCCCTAGACGGTTTCACCTCCCCTTGAGTCTCTTCCATACTATCATCAATATCAATCCGAACTTCATCATTTGGTTGCATCACATTGTTCGGGACCTCTTCTTCTTGCACCACTTGCTCATCATCCACAAGTTGCTTTTGACTTGAGGTGGGTGCATTCCCACCTCTTTCACTTCTTATAGTAACGTCCATGGCATGCCCTGTGTTGTTTCCAGCCTTTGGGTTCACCACCGTGTCACTTGGTAGTACCCCCTTAGGACGAGAATTTAGATGTAACGACCCGACCAATTGTTTTGATCTCTAGAGCATTATTCAGCAACTTGAGGCCTTTAGTAGCTTCACTTTAGGTATTATGACTTGTACGTGTGGTTGGAATGGAATTTCGGGAAGTTCGAATCTGATTCAGATGGAAAATTCTAAATTCGAAAGTTTTAAGTTGGAAGAGTTAACTAAGTTTTGACTTTTGAGTAAACGACCTCAGAATCAAGATTTGAAGGTTCCAATAGGTTCATATGATGGTTGTGAACTTTGGCGTCATTCCGAAATGTTTAAGTATGAATCGGACGCGTTCTTCAAAGTTTGAATGTTTGGAAGTTTAAAGAAAGATTCTGATCATTGATTCATAATTTTGATATTTTTTGGTGTGATTTTAGGCCTCAATCAGGTTCATGTTATGCTTTGGGACTGGTTTGTGTAATTGGACGGGGTCCCAGGGGCCTCGAGTGTGTTTCAGAGGTGTTTGGGGTGTGTCACGCTATTATTTGATGTTTCAACTTTGTTTTTTTGGGAATAAAGGACACTATATTGAGAAAAATACCTTTGATTTGCGACTGTATTGAACCACTAGATCTGTATCATAATTACAGATCCATAGCAACAAGAATCGTCGAATTTCGATGTCGTATAAGTGAGTTATGCCCATCTCCATGTCGGACAAAATTGCTGGTTTCTGGTGCGAAGATTTGTTCTTTGCGAACGCGAGACAGGTTTCGTGAATGTGAAGAAGGATTTATGGTTTGTCCGATCAACACAAAAATTTTCTCTTCGCGAATGCCCGCGAAGACGATAAAGAAAAATCATCTGGATAGTGTTTTAAACCGAGAATTTTAGTATTTTTGGCATATCATGAGTTCTAAAGCTCCGTTTGAGGTAATGTTCATCAATTTTTCGCGTATTAACAAGGGGGTAAGTATCTGACCTTTATTTTTATGTTTATCCATGATTATTTCCGTTGGTTATTATTTTTATCCGTGTTTGGATTGTAGAAATTGGGATTTTGAGCCCAAAGTTGAGATATGGTAAATCCTTGATTTGAGGGTCGATTCATGGATGGAATTGGATGATTTTATGGATATAAACCATATGAGTTATGGGAAATATTTATTTTTAAAAATGTTTAGAATCAGGGCACGTGGGCCCGAGGGTCGACTTTATTGACTTTTCGAGTGGAGTTGGGGATTATTATAAATTGATTTATTATGAGTATTAGAGTATATTTTTATTGGTTTGCACATTGTTTGGCTAGTCTCGGAGTGACATAAATCTTTTGAGGTGTTAGAGTGACGTTGGAGCCGGTCATAGAACTTCAGAGCGAGGTAAGTCTCCTATCTAGCCATGTTAGGGAGAATTTACCCTGTAGGTGTTATATACTTATATGCTACATTTTGTGGGAGGTACACACGTATGAGGTGACGGGTGTTCGTGCGTATGCTAGATTTCCTATTTTTTCGGGTAGACTTAGGTTCACGATATGATATAGTTGTACTATATGAGTTATCTTTGCTCGTTTAATTCCTTCATTTTGTGTTACGCTTGAGACTAGACCTGCATAGGGTGATAGACTCGCTATTGTAGAGATTTGACGAGCTACTTGATAATCCGCGGAATAATTTGTGCTTTCCTTATGAATTTCTCCCACGTTGTGTGTACTCATTACAAAGCTTTCCTTAAATTTCATAACTCACATGTATATTTGTGAGTGGGGTCAAGGACCCGTTAAAGCTTCTTATTCAATAGGATCGGACCGTTCGCCTCGGCAGTATAATAGATAAAGCTATGGTTCGTGTTGTTCGATCCTCGATAGTGCTCACATTATGATGGGTTCAGTCCGTTTGCGTCGGCATGATTATGTATCACACTCTCATGGGAGCAGGTCGTTTGCCTCGACAATATAATAGATGTATCTATGGTGTCGTTCCACCATAGATAATGCACATATTATGATGGGATCGGGCCATAAGCCTCGGCATTTCTATAAAATACTCTTATGGAATCGTGCGTATTATTTGACAAAAAGTTAGTGTATCTGTGAGTTTTCCTGATTTGAAGTGTGAAGACCTATCTGGTGTGGTCCATTATATATATATATACACTTCGACTGAGGAGGTAACTACTAACTGAGAGCGAGAGTTTATTGTTGAGAGGAGGGTTGTACCACGTATTTATGCTTGTTATTTCGTTTATTTATTCTGCCTCACATCTATTTACTCTACTGTATTTGAATTATTGGACCACTAGTAAGTGTCAATGTCGACCCCTCGTCCTTACTTCTCAGTGTTATGCTAGATACTTACTGGGTATACATTGATTTACGCACTCATACTGCACTTATTGTGCATGTACATATATTTTTGGTGGTCTTTTGGGAATAAAGGCATGGCCATCGTAGGGACTTTACCATGAGCAGCATTATGTTATTATCTGCAACCTGCAGAGTCTCCATCAGAATTATTTATATCTCATGTCTAACTTGTATTCCAGACAGATGTTGTATTTTATTATATTTCCTAGTTGATGCTCATGCAATTGTGACACCAGGTTTTGGGGATTCCTACATGTTGTTCATTATTGTAGTTCGTGTAAATATTATCATTTATCCTGTAAATTCTATCTTATGCTTTTTAATTAATGGAAATTATGATTTCAAAGTAATAAAATGAGTAAACAAGTTGATCAATCACCGTTTCCTTGGCAGACGATGGTGCTAGGCGCCATCACGACCTTTAGTGGATTTCGGGTCGTGACAGCTTGGTATCAGAGCGTTAGGTTTACTTAGGTCTCACGAGTCATGAGCAAGTCTAGTAGATTCTCATGGATCGGTACGGAGACATCTGCACTTATCTTCGAGAGGCTACAGGGCTGTTAGGAGCACTTCCCTTCTTGATTTTCTCATTGTGCGATTTGATTCCATTGAGGCTTGTGCCTTTATTTCCTTCCTATTCAATCTTATGCGATGTGAAGCACTTGTTAACAATTGGGTGTCGAGGAGTTGTGGTGATACTGCAGGCATGGTGCATGATGTTTTTCCCTACGTGTTCAGGAGGGCTATTATCGTCGTCCTTGTTTGAATATATTAAGGTTCATTGGTTTTATGGTCTTCTTTTATTTTCCTTTGAGGCAGAGTATGGTGAAATAGTGTCTAAGAAGAGGTTGTCAAAGATGGCGATGTGTAGCGGTTTCAGAATTGAATCAGTGTTTCTAATGCTGATGGCTTGAGAAAGATGATCTATGAGGATGTTGAGAGTTGGTAGCAATTTATTAGTTCGGGTGCTACAAAGATGGATTTAGATTTGAGGCGGTATTGGGGTAGTGAAGGGCATGGTGGGAGGTGTCTCACGGTGATTGAATTGTTAGCAGGTCAAGTATGCATAACAGAGGTCGAGAAGTTGCTTAAAGGAGATGGTTTAGCTGAAGTGGGAGTGGCAGAGTAGAATATTGATTATGTGGTAGGATAACCACACGCCTTGAGAAAATTTTGGAACGATTTGGGAATCGTGGTTTAAAGTGACTAGGTATACAGATTTTGTTTAGGATGGAGACTACGACACTGAGGAAGATTGAATATGGCAAAAAGGAGTTGCTTGAAATGAGGAGGGGTGCGAAAACTTGAGTATTGTTTTTGGATGCAACGTGACTTCGAGTTTGGAATGTATTGTCGGACTTTTAGTCGATGTGAATGGGGAATGAACAGGCTTGTACAACTGGCGGACGAGAAACGGCTAAAGGGGGTCTACTAAATGCATGCTAGTTTCACCCAGTGCAGTGTTATTGGAAGATGTCGGCATGGAATTTTGCAGGTGGGTTATCTCCTGTGAATAGGTTAGCGGTTGCGTGATTTTGATAAAGTTTCTACGAAGAGTTCTAGTTACTACCTGACGGAAGGTCGAACGTGCGATTGTGGCTGATAATTCGGAATGCTCATGAAAAGTTTAACAAGAGACTACAAGAAATTTGATGTGTTGACGGTGCGAGGTCATGGTAATTGAGAAGGAGAGATATTTGTGGGTTCTAGATTTATGTGATTGTATCTTAAAGCTAAGTAGGGGAGCCCACCGTCTACGATTGGATCGCATGGATGTCTGCTTGTGCAGCTTCTGGTTATCAGTGCATTGGTGTATTATTTATAACTAAGAAAAGAAAATAGCAGGGGTAATTCGAGCAAAGAACTTGATGAATTTGTGTTGTATTTTGCCTTATCGACTCAGGTGGAGGTTTTTGGAGACTCGGAGTTTATGCTTCTTATGGAAGTGATGTACAAGGAAAATAATTTATCCGATTGCTTCTTTGGGAGTGTTCATGTGCTGACAGCACACTAGAGTTTGGCTTATATTTGGGACCAAGTCAGAGTGGGTGACTCTCAAAAGTGGTTCTAATGGGTTTGTTATATGGCCGAAGACCGGGATTTTGCAGCAGACTGTGAAGAATACTTAGGGAATTTTCTATGTTATTATCGGGTCTGTGGGGAAGTATTGGAAAAATGGGAGAAACAACTTCGGATTCGTAGAGGATCTTTCACAATGGGAGTACCAGTTGGAAATATTATTGTACGTATAAAGAGGGTATGAGATGGTTCATGTGTATTGAGACGATGTGGTCTCGTGGATTGGGTCACTCATGATGAGTGTTGTTGGGTTTCGTTATGTTTTGAATGGAGCTATTATTATTTCTAAGGCAAGTCTAGAGTAAATTGGAATAAATGGGGTCGGTTAGTTATGGTTTGAATCAGCATGATTGTGGCAATGATCAATTCCTTTTGGCGTGTTAAGTTATACAAGTGGTCTGTGGTTATACGTACGGGCTTGACGGCCACCATAATTTGCTTGATTTGGGAGGTATTCGATTCTTATGGCCTTGTTGTGTAAATGGATCCCGAAAGAGTTATGGCGGTCCATACCATGACTTGAGGTTTGTATTTTATGCACTCGTGGAAATTCAGTTGCGTGTTGCAATGGTTCTTCTGAAAGGAGTTAAGCGAAAGGTTTCTAGCCAATGAAGTATTTATTCTACTAGTAGTTTAGGGGTTATGAGGAATTCTTGTAATCTTGCATAGCGGCATGATAGGTGCAGTGAGCAACATGGGAATTAGAGTTTGAGGATCAAGGTTACGGATCGATGTTGATAATAATTTCACGAGCTTAGATGGGAAGGAATAATTCATATGTTTAGAGTAAGCTCGCATTAACTTAGTGTCGCCTAAGAATGGTGTCCTGTGGGAGAGGCATTGTGTGTTGATTTGCAGATTCATGATTTTCTTTACAGATTAACACGGTTGGTGGTATGGAGGTGCTACCTTTGTTACCTGGTGTGGAAGGTCGTGGGAGCATATCCTACGGTGGAATTTGTATAAGTGTGACTTTTTAGTCACTTGATTGTTAAGGATTGAAACCAAACATGTAGACTATGGTACTATTGTAATGTGAGAGTTTATGCCAGGAAGTCGCTCTATTCCCTTGGTTGTGAACTGTGGGAGTTTGTTCCGTATTGGGATGGATGCTCGTGTATGTCATGAATAGGGCCATCATGGATCCTTGAAAGGTTGTTGGCCCAGTATGGGATGATCGGAATTGGCTTGGGGTTGATTGATGGGTCTAATGTGAATGTGTGCTCTATATCAGGTCAGATGTGTTCATTCAGCATAACGTTGCTTATGGAGGAGTCTTCGAGCGTTGGATGTTATTCTCGTCATTAGCTATTCCATGTAATTCTCTATTGTGCCATGTGGGTTGTGAGACGGCTTGATTATTCGCACATGTTTTGTCATCCCGTGTAGCTTGTGGTGTTATATGAGCAAGATGGGTCTCGAGATGCAGGTCATTTATTGCACCTTAGTCGTGCTTGGGATTTTGTAGTGTATTGCTCTATCCGTCTCCCCGAGGTTGTATTATGCACCTGGCATGCTTGTGATTGGTATTCGGGCATTTTGTAAGTATAAGCATTTCGGCTTGATGGGTGTTTCCCTTATTTATTGTTATTTATGGATAGGGTGGCACGCCACCACAGGTACGTTGTTTGGATCAGGTTGCATGACGTAATGGTATCCTATGTGGATCGGGTTGTACGCCGCAACAGTGAGATGTTGAGTACGGTTCCCTATATCTATTCCTGTGTATTTGGTTTCGCATTCTCTAAGAAGGGTTCATAGCATCTGTTCGGTCATTTTATTCATTATGCAAGCTGGGTAGTTCTTTTAGAGTTTGATTTCCTTATGTATCACATTCGAGTTGTAGCTTGTTGGCGCATTGTTGGCATCATATGAGATTTTTGGCAGTGTTTGAGATGGCTTATTTCCTGAGCAGCTTGTACTGGGTGAGGCGAGGTTATTGGACATGGGATATGTGCAATCAGATTCATATGAGGTTTATTAAAGAGCAAATATCATTAATTAGTTCATAATAAGGTAATGTTCATGTCAGGAGGAGAGACTCAATGACTAGTTAATTCAGCAGGTGGTTATGATTTTCTACACATCTCTTCTATCGTGGCAATATTGTGAGGATTGAAATCGGGCTTGTATGTGTTATAAGGTATGCTACGGGCTTCGGGTCAGTGAAATTTCATCTGTTGTGCTTGGAGGAGGTTGCCTTGGGCAAATGAATTACGCGACACGTTGTGTGAAGTTAGCATGGGTGCATGATCATGTTTTGGTAAAGTGTGTAGTGTTTGATACGATATTCGTATGTTAGAATCAGGACTCGTAGAGAAATTTGGAGGTTGGAATTTGGTTCTAAGGCTTATTGACTAAATAAAAAGGGAGGATCTTCAGTCTAGCTCGAGCTAATGTGCACAATTGAGTTGTGATGGAACGGGTAGGTGCACAAGGTGTTGACCAATGACTTTGGGAAACTCCGGAGCAGTTCTTGGCACGTTAGAGGATGAACTTATGTTTAAGTAGGGGAGAATGTAACGACCCGATCGATCGTTTTGAGATCTAGCGCATCGTCCGGGGGTTTGAGGCCTTGAGTAGCTTCACTTAAGGTATTATGACTTGTACGTGTGGTCGGAATCGAGTTTCGGGAAGTTCGGAGTTGATTCAGATGGAAAATTATAAATTCGGAAGCTTTAAGTTGGAAGAGTTAATTAAGGTTTGACTTTTGAGTAAACGGCCTCGAAATCAAGATTTGAAGGTTTCAATAGGTATGTATGATGATTGTGAACTTGGGCGTATGTTCGGGTTGAGTATCAGGTCGCCCAGGAGCATTTCGGCGCTTATTATGGAAAGTTGGCATTTTGAAGGTTTTAAAATTTCTTAAGTTTGATTTGAAGTGGATTTTGGTGTTATCTATGTCCGTTTGAGTTTCCAAGCCTGGGAAAAGGATCGAATCATGATTTGTGACTTCTGCGTAAAGTTTGGCATCATTCCTGAATGTTTAAGTATGAATCGAACGCGTTCGTCAAAGTTTTAATGTTTGAAAGTTTTAAAGAAAGGTTTCGATCATCGATTCATAGTTTTGATGTTGTTTGTTGTGATATGAGGCCTAGATCAGTTTCGTGTTATGCCTTGGGACTGGTTTGTGTAATTGGACGGGGTCCCAGGGGCCTCGAGTGTGTTTCAGAGGTGGTTGGGTTGTGTCGCGCTCTTATTTGATGTTTTGGCGTTATTTCTTTGGGAATAAAGGGCACTATATTGATAAAAATACCTTTGATTTGTGATTGGATTGAACCATTATATCCGTATCGTAATTACGGAGCCATAGCAACAAGAATCGCCGAATTTCGATGTCGTATGAGTGAGTTATACCCATTTTCATGTCAGACAAAATTGTTGGTTTCTGGTGCGAATCTTTGTTCTTTGCGAAGGAAAGAGAGCTTCCTCGAACGCGAAGAAGTATTTCTGGGTTGACCGGTCAACGCGAAACAAAAAATTTCATGAACGCGAAGACGATGAAGAAAAATCATCTGGACAGTGTTTTAAATCGAGAATTTTAGTGTTTTGGGCATATTTTGAGTTCTAGAGCTTCGTTTGAGGTGATTTTCGTGGTGTTGTTCTCGTATCAATAAGGGGGTAATTATTGAGCTTTATTTTTATATTTATACATGATTATTTCCGTTGGTTACTATTTTTATCCGTGTTTGGATTGTAGAAATTGGGATTTTGAGCCCCAAAGTTGAGATATTGTAAATCCTTGGTTTGAGGGTCGATTCGTGGATGGAATTGGATGATTTTCTGGATATAGACCATATGAGTTATGGGTAATATTTACTTTTGTAAATTTTCAGAATCCGTGCATGTGGGCCTGAGGGTCGACTTTATTGACTTTTCGAGTGGAGTTGGGGATTGTTATAAATTAATTTATTATGAGTATTATAGTATATTTTTATTGGTTTGCACATTTTTTGATTAGTCTTGGAGCGACAAGCATCTGTTTGATGTGTTAGAGTGGAGTTGGAGCTGGTCATAGAACTTCAGAGCGAGGTAGGTCTCGTGTCTAACCCTATGAGGGGGAATTTACCCCATAGGTGTTATATACTTATGTGATACATGTTGTGGGAGCTACGCATGTATGAGGTGACGGGTGTCCGTATGTATGCTAGTTTTCCTGCTTTTGTCTGGGTAGACTTAGGTTCACCCCATGTTATAACTATACTATTTGAGTTATCTTTTCTCGTTTAATTCCTTTATTTCACATTACAACTTGAGACTAGACTTGCGTAGAGTGATAGACTTGCTATTGTAGAGGTTTGACGAGCTTCATGATTAGCCACGGAATAATTGTGCTCCTCTTATGAATTTCTCCCACGTCATTTTTATCGAAAATCTTCCTTAAAGTTCATAACTCGCACGTTTATTCGTGAATGGGGTCAAGGACCCGTTAAAGCTTCTTATTCTAATAGGATCGAGTTGTTCGCCTCAATAGTATAATACATACATCTATGGTTCGTTCCATTCGACCCTCGACAGTGCTCACATTATGATGGGATCGGGTCGTTCGCCTCGGCATGATTATGTATCACACTCTCATGGGAGCAGGATGTTCGCCTCGGCAATATAATAGATGTATCTATGGTTCGTTCCGTTCAACCCTCGGCAGTGCACGTATTATGATGGGATCGGGTTGTAAGCTTTGGCATTTCTATAAAATACTCTTATGGAATCGTGCATATTATTTGACAAAAAGCCAGTGCATCTGTGAGTTTTTCTGATTTGAACTGTGAAGACCTATCTGGTGAGGTCCATTATATATATATATATATATATATATATATATATATATATATATATATATATATATGAGGTAACTACTAACTAGGAGCGTGAGTTTATTGTTGAGAGGAAGATTGTACCACGTATTTATACTTATTATTTTGTTTATTTATTCTGCCTCACATCTATTTACTTTCTACTGTATTTGATTTATTGGACCACTAGTAAGTGTCGATGTCGACCCTTCATCACTACTTTTCCGGGGTTAGGCTAGATACTTATTGGGTACGCGTTGATTTACGTACTCATGTTGCAGTTGCTGCACTTATTGTGCGGGTACATATATCTTTGGTAGTCTTTTGAGAGCAAAGGCATGGCCATTGCAGGGAATTTACTGTGAGGTGCATTCTATGTTACGATCCGCAGCCTGCAGAGTCTCCATCAGAGTTATTTATATATCCTGTCTAACTTGTACTCCAAACAGATGTTGTATTTTATTATATTTCCTAGTTGATGCTCATGCACTTATGACACCGGGTATTGGTGATTCCGACGGGTTGTTCATTACTGTAGTTCGTGTAAATATTATCATTTACCCTGTAAATTCTATTTTATGCTATTTAATTAACGAAAATTCTGATTTCAAAGTAATAAAATGAGTAAACAAGTTGATCAATCACTGTTGGCTTGTCTGACGGCGGTGTTAGGCGCCATCACGACCTTTAGTGGATTTTAGGTCGTAACATTAGAGATTGAGAGATTTTCACCATTTGAATTTCTAAGTTGCGGATCGATGTGTTATGTGAGGCAAGTTAGGCATCTGAATTGGCATTTTTTCCATCATTTGCTTGAACATGTTTTCAATACGCCCCATCTTATTGTTTGAAGAAGTTGTGCCATGGGAAAGAAAAGGAGGAGGGTTGCTCGATTGTTGATACATCGAGGGAATTTGAAAACTCGACCCTCAATTGCCTTTATTATTGTTCCATCCGCCTTGATTCTTACCCCCTCCCCCCGATTTTCTTGATTATTTCCACTCTAATTTCCTTGATTGTTGTTGTTATGCCAATTCCCAAGATTGTTGTCGTCATTCCAATTTCCTAGGTTGTTAGAATTCTAATTGCCTTGATTGTTATGGGGTCGCCATTATTGTTGGTTAGGGCCTTGGAAGTTGTTTCGTTTCCCTTGAAAGTTATTCACATATTGCACCTCCTTTTCTTGTTCATTGTAAGAATCATCTTGATCAAAACCACTATCCTCTTGCACATAATTCTCCACTCGATGTTGGACTTGCGGACCCTTGGTCCTTCTTTTGTTCACCATCATGTTCACTCCCTGTGTGGCATTGACTTGCTTAGGCTTTTGCACTTGTTGAAGTTGAGCCTTTACTAATTAATTCATGATGGTAGCCAATTCGGCAATGGCTTGCCCATGGCCATGCAACTCTTTGTGAAGGTCGATCACGTTCGGATCACCTTGTGGAACATTATCCCGGGATTGCCATGCTGATGATGTTTCCGCCATTTCATCTAAGATCTCACACGCCTCTACATAAGGTGTAGCATGAAGTTCTCACAGGCAAGTTGATTCACTACACATTTGTTGGTTTTTATAATCCCACAATATAACGTTTGTTGAATCATATTCTCGATCATATCAATGTTGGGACATTCCTTAACCATTATTCTATAGCATTCCCATATCTCGTGTAGTGATTCATTTGGCTCTTTCTTTAATGCCAAAATCTCATCGCGAATGGTAGCTATGTGCCCCCGAAAGAACTTAGAAATAAGTTTTTCCACCAACTCATCCTGAGTGTGAATGGAATAGTTCGGCAAACGTTCCAACCAATCTAACGCTTTTCCCCGTAGAGAGAATGGAAAAAGCCTTAGCCTCAATGCATCCTCAGAGACATTTGTTTGTTTACTCCCCAACAAGTGTCCACAAACCCCTTCAAATGTTTGTATGAATTTTGACTTGGAACAGCAGTGAAGAAACCTCGTTACTCTAGCAAAGTGAGCATCACATTGGTGATTTAAAAGTTTCCCCCCCCCTAATACAGGGAGATACTTTGCACTAGCATACCCTTCATTAGGTAACAACCGGGTGGAGCCGCTCGTGGTGGAGGTGGAGGTGGAACGGGGACATTTTCATGAGGCACTAGGCCTCTTCTATTGGCTTGAGGTTCAAGAGGAACCTCATCAACTTGCTCATCCTCGACGTCCACATACCCCAAAGCAATATTCCAAGCTCATTGTTTTCCATGGTTGTATCTACTATTTCTCAAACAAGATAGTAACACAGACGGAAAAGAAGATATTCCAAAATCACACCCAAATATATAACTAACACAGTTTTTAACTCTGCGGCAATGGCACCAAAAATTGATCACGTCCAAAGCACACCTCAAAGAGATATGAAACGGTCATATGCAATAATAGAAACCCAACTAAGAGTCGGGGTCGAATCCACATGGAGCTAGGATGGGAGTTAGGGGTATATACTTCAAATGAGCAATTTGATTAATGATTGCAAAGTAAAGAAAAAAATATTCTATTTTCTATTTCTAATGTTAATTTAATGATTTCAAAGTAAAGAAAGAAGACTAGAGATAATTGTTTTTTAAGATTTTTACAAATGGATAAAAAAACTTGGGTTGTGACCATGACCTAGGTGTTTTCCTAGTGAGATAAAGACTTTAATGCTTGTTTTGTTGATTGGTGTATATTATTGCTCTCAACTCTAAATTACCCACTCAATACCTCTCGGTCAGAGAATGTTTTTGCCCAATTTGGCTTTCTCAAGACCAAATGGGTATCACCCAAAACAGTTAATAAGAGCTCAAGTTGGGTTATTACTCTCTCTAGGTTGAACCCTTTAATTGGGTTAATCAATCTATTAATTGACCCAATTTCTTGTTAGCTAAGCTATCCTATACTAGGTCCCTCTTTCTCAAGTAGAGACTAAGTCAAATAGGCATGAATTAATGTTTGCAACCATTAATTCTACAATTAAAGCATGAGCTAAGCTAAATAATCAACAACCAATCATAAACAAGCACTAAATTAGATACCCATAAGGGTTTATACACTAGGGTTGTGTCACAACCCTAGTAAAAGTCTAGCTACTCATAATGAGGTTTGAGGAAAATAAGGAAGAAAAAGTAATTAAACTCATAATGGAAGCTTAAAATGACTAAATCTAATGTTAATACACCAAAGTAATGTAAAACTTCCTAAAGTAGTATTTAAAAACGGCTACAGCAACTTCAGAGGTTCAAACTTGACCTAATTTTGTGAAATTCATCTATTTATCAAAGGCTGAAAATCTAGGACAAAAATGCCTCTCGGGAGGTTCTGTGACCGCATAATTCCATGTGCGGTCCGTAGATTTCTTCATCTAGTAGGAACTGGAGTTCTGCGGTGCTCATATCTCAACTACAACCGCGAGGAAATCTTCTGTGGTCTGCATAATAAGGACTGCGGCCGCACAATTCTTGTGTGGTCCGCAATTCACAGAGGCTCCTGGACTTGGTCTTTTTGCATAATCTCTAATCTTCGGCTCTTAGCCCAGCTTTGCGGCCGCACAACTCATGTGCAGTCTGCACTTTGCGCATATTTCTGCTAAATTCTTCCTCTTGGTTTGCAGCCGCAAATGGAATTCTGCGGTCCGAAATTCTTCTGCGACCGCAGAATTCCTTCTGCAGGCCGCACATTTGTGCCTGTGCACCCTTTATTGCCTTGTGCGTTGGACTACTCCTTTTTGAGTTAGATTTCATCTCAGGAGACCTACTTCCAGCATTCCCGCAATTTCGCAGAATTTCATTAGTTTCGGGAATACAATTCAATATTTTTTGACAAAAATAAAAGCTAAAATGCGCTATTAAGCAGTCAAAATCCCCACTTATCACTAACCACTTTTGCATATGTCATATTGAACCTCTTGAGTACCTTCTCAATGTATTGCTTTTGGGACAAAGATAACTCCTTTCTATCTCTGTGTCGATGGATTTGAATGCCCAAAATTTTCTTTGCTGGCCCCAAATCCTTCATCGCGAATGGTTTGCTCAACTGCGTCATAAGGAATGCAATTATGGATTCATTCTTGCCAACAATAATCATATCATCCACATAAAGAAATAAGATAATAAAATCATCACCATAGAACTTCTTTAAGAATACACAATGGTCTGAAGATGTTTTCTTGTACCCTTGTTTTTCTATGGCAGATTCAAACTTCAAATACCATTGCCTTGGAGCTTGTTTCAATCCATACAGGCTCTTTTTCAATTTGCAGACATAGTTTTCTTTTTCCTTAATTACAAAACTCTCAGGCTGCTCCATATAAATATCTTCATCTAGATCTTCATGAAAAAAAAACAGTCTTGACAACCATCTACTCAGCCTCTAAATATAGACTTGCGGCTAAGACTGGAACCACATGAATAGAAGACATCTTCACAACAGGGGAGAAAATTTCATGAAAGTCAACTCCTTTCTTCTAGACAAAACCTTTAACAACTAACCTCACCTTGTACCTAGGCACAAAGATATGGTTATCTTGCTTTATTCTGAATATCCATTAGTTAGATAAAGCTCTATTACCTTTTAGCAATTTCACTAACTCATATGTATCATTCTCATAAAGTGACTTCATCTCATATTCCATGGCTTCTATCTGTTGATCTTTGAGAGTATCTTGTATGGCTTCATCATAGCTATTAGGTTCTCCCATATCATTCAAAAGTACATACTCATCAGGAGGATAGCGCATGGATTTTTGATTCTCCCTTGTAGATCTTCTATTAGAGGTCTCATAAGCATTCAAAGTAGTTACCTGAGCAGGAATTGGTTGCCGATCAACCACAACTTCATCTTGGAGCACTCATAGCATCTACACCATGATGATCATTTTGATGTTGATCACTACCTTTATTATTGTCTTGAGTTCCTTCATGTGCAATAGGTTCCTTGGAAATAGAAACTGGATCAATATATACTGAGATCTCATTACTCTAAGAATCTATCTTCTCAGCTTTGTCAATATCTTCAATAGTCTGGTCTTCAAAAAATATTGCATCACGACTTCTAATGAGTTTATTGTCAACTGGGTCATAAAAAACAATACCCAAACTCATCTTGACCATAAATGCTAAAGATGCACTGCATAGTTTTGACATCCAGTTTCGATCTCTCATCTTTAGGAACATTATCACAAGCTTTACACCCAAAAACTCTTAAGTGATCATAAGAAACATCTTTTCCAAACCAAACTCAATCTAGGACATCACTATGCAAAGCAACAACAAGAGACAAATTGGTAACATAAGCAACAGTATTAAGTGATTCCGCCAAAATATATTTAGAAGTTTAGCTTCTGAAAGAAAACATCTAACTCTCTCAACTAGAATCATATTCATCCTCTCTACCGAACCATTCAATTGAGGCGTCTTAGGCGGCATTTTCTGATGACGAATTCATTGTTCTTCGTAATAGTTATCAAAGGGACCATAATATTCACCATCATTGTCATTGTGAATGCATTTTAACTTCTTCCCCGTCTGCCTCTCAACTAAGGTCTGAAATTACTTAAACACACCGAGTGTTTAATCATTAGATTTTATAGGATACATCCAGAGCTTGCGAGAATGATCATCAGTGAAAGTCACGAAGTAAAGTACACCACCTTTTGACTTTACTTTAAAAGGATCACACAAATCAGAGTGTACTAGCTCCAATAATTTGGGCTTTCTTGAAGGAGGATGGCTATGAAAGGAAACCTTTTTCTGTTTTCTAGCTAAATCATGGATACACCTTTTCAGCTTTGCTTGTTTCACTCCAATAAGCAAACTTTTTTTAGCCAAACACGTAATCCTTCTCTCGCTCTTATGACTCAATATTCCATGCCACAATTCTGGTAATGTATCTCTTTCCACCAGATTTATGGAATCATTAAGAATAGAGCCATGTGTCACATATAATTGAGAAGACTTGACTCATTGAGCCACTACCAATGAACTCTTGGTGAGCTTCCATTGACCATTAAAGAGGGCATTATGATAACCTTCATTGTCTAATTTTCTTGCTGAGATCAAATTGAAAGGAAAGTCTGGAGCATGCTTGACATTTTAAAGAACTAACGTTGACACATTGTTAGTTTTCAAACAAACTTTGCCAACACCAAACACCCTAACTTCAATGGCATTGCCCATTTTTAACACTCCAGAATCAACAGGAGTATAAGATGAGAAAAAGTCTTTTCTTGGTGTGACGTGTGAAGTAGCTCCAGAATCTACTATATAGATCGTCTCATGAGATACAAAATTAATGACATTTTCATCATAAGAAAAAACAAGGTAATCTCGAACAATAGTAGCAATATTTTTCTCGTTATTTTCAAGTTTCTTTCCTTCTGTAATGTCTTGCTTCAACTTATGGAAGAATCTTTTGATATGCTATTTCTTGCCACAATGATTGCATGTAATATTATGGTATTTGGACCTTGACTTACTTCTTCTTTTACCTCTGCTCCTCGATCCTCTTGTTCTATCTCTCCCCCGGTATTCTACAACCAAGATACCGGCTTGTTAAGACGCTGGGATTTTCTCCTTACTTCCTAGTTCAACACACCACTCTTGGAAATTCTCCCCTTTGTCCTGAATTTTAAAACAAATAAACTTGATTCACCTTCTTCACATAATCTTCAACAGGACGCATCTCCAAATCTCCACCACAAAGTTTGTCTCAACGTGAGTAGTACTCTGGTCAAATTTCTCAAACAAAAATCATGATTACCGTCAAATAGATTGAGAACTGAACCGCCAAGATGAATCTGTAGAGTCTCGCTCTGATACCACTTTGTAGGATCGAAATAATCAGGTGTCATGTGGAAGCTAGTAAAGCAAATCTTGAACGACGATAAATCAGAAAATAGAATAGAAATATACCAAAAGAGATACAAACATTTAACGTGGTTTGGTCAATTGACCTACATCCACGAATGGAGATGAGTAATCCGATATGAAAAGAGAGTACAAAATATCGGAAGAACGTCACAAAGAGGTAAATACAAGTGGCATACTAACACTTGTCCCGAAATTTTCCCCTAAATACGACTCTCAAACCCCATATGGCTATATTGTGGATGCTACTGAATGAAAAGGAAGGATCCTCAATTTATATAAGTCCAAACTTTTTCCCACAAGAAAAAAGACTAGCTAAATATGAAAAAATTATATTTTCCTTTTCGTAAAATAAAAAATCAATAATGATAAATATGTTGTCCTTCCTTCAAGAAATAGGAGAACCAAATATGCTAAGAAAATCATAACAACACCTAACAAGGCCAACAACTACTTAGCTTTCTTTTGGCTTGTTCTGCTTTGAAGTGTTTCACCAACACTGACAAATGTTAAGGGAGAATAAGAAACAATGTTCTATTTCTTAGTTGCTAATTTAAAAATACTGCAAATTTACATCACTATCTTTAGATACTCATAAATCGCAGAAGTCCATGACACAACATTCTCCTTTGGCGTCGAGTTAAAAGGCCTAACTATAAGTTGCAGAGCTGATGTAATAATCCGACTGGTCGTTTTGAGCTCTAGCATGTTGTTCAATGGTTTAAGGCCTTGAGTAGCTTCATTTCATGTATAATGACTTGTACGCATAGTCGGGGTTGAATTTCGGGAAGTTCGGAGTTGATTCGGATGGAAAATTCTAAATTCAGAAGCTTTAAGTTGAAATATTTGACTAAGGTTTGACATTTGAGTAAACAACCTCGTAAATCATGATTTTAAGGTTTTAATAGGTTTGTAAGATGATTTCGTACTTGGGTGTATGTTCGAGTTGAGTATCAAGTCACCCAGGAGCATTTCGGCGCTTATTGTATAAAGTTGGCATTTTGAAGGCCTTAGAATTTTATAAGATTGGTTTGTAGTGTATTTTGGTGTAATCGATGTCCGTTTGAGGTTCCGAGCCTTAGAATAGGTTTGTATTGTGATTTATTACTTGTGCCTAAAGTTTGGTGTTATTCCAGAATGTTTAAGTGTACTTCAGACACGTTCGCCGATGTTTAAATGTTTGAAAGTTTAAAGAAAGGTTTTGATCGTCGATTCGAAGTTTTGATGTTTTTTGGTGTGATTTAAGGCCTCGAGCAGGTTTGTGTTATGTCTTGGGACTAGTTGGTGTGATTGGACGAGATCCCGAGGGGCCAGGGTGTGATTTAAGGTGGTTTCGGATAAAGTTTGACTGAGCTGCTATTGCTGGTTTTGTTATTCGCGAACGCGAAGGGCCTCCCGCATTCGCGAAGAAGAAATTGAACTGGGAATCTTTTTGTTCTATGAATTCACGATAAGTCATTCCCGTTCGCGATGGGTTGGGCAGTTGTGCTCCACATTCGTGAAGGCTTGGTCGTACTCGCGTAAGAGGAGCTGGCCTGACTGGGGAGATTGGTCTTAGTGTTCGATAAAGGGCGTCCGCATCCGCGATGGGAAAGCTCGTAAAGATTCGCATTCACAAGACCTATCTCGTGTTCACATAGAGGAACTGGAGGGCAGAAGATGGTTGTGCTTCGCGAACCCGTGGGACTCGCCGCGTTCGTGAAGAAGGTCGTACTGGGCAGTGTTATGTTACAAATCGGGGGTTTGACTCATCTCACTTTATTTCTTCCATGGGAGCCGACTTTGGAGCGATTTTGGAGCACCATTTTTATCTTCAATCAAGAGGTAAGTGATTTCAACAAGTTGTGAGTTAAATATATGAAAGTAGGCTTGTAAATTCATGAAATTTTGTAAAAATTGTGGGGCTTTTGAAAAAAAGCTAAAATTTGATATTTTTGGATTTCTACTATGAAATTGAACATGGAATTGTGAATAAATTACATATTTGAGTTCGTAATATTATGGATAATGGTTATCTTCTAAAATGTATGGAATTCGAGCACGTGGGCCCGAGGGTTGACTTTATTGACTTTTCGAGCGGAGTTGGAAATTGTTATAAATTAATTAAGTATGATGTTGGAGTATATTTTTATTGGTTTTTATGATTGTTTGACTAGTTTGGACTACTGGGCTTTTGGTTTTAGGTGTTAGAGAGGCGTTGGAGCCTGTTATGGAACTTCGGAGCGAGGTAAGTCTCTTGTCTAATCCCGTGAGGGGAAAGTTACCCCTTAGGTGTCATATTCTTATGTGATACATGTTGTGGGGGCTACGCACGTATGAGGTGACGAGTGCTTGTGCGTATGCTAGAATTCCTGATTATATCCGGCTAGACTTAGGTTCACGCCATGCTATAATTGTACTATTTCAGTTATCTTTGCTTGTTTATTTCCTTTATTTCGCGTTACGACTTGAGACTAGACTTGCATAGGGTGATAGACTCGCTATTATTGAGATGTGTTGAGCTACTTGATAATCCGCAAAATAATTTGTGCTTCCCTTATGAATTTCTCCCACATTGTGCGTACTCATTGCAAAGTTTTTCTTAAATTTCATAACTCACACGTTTATTCGTGAGTGGGGTCAAGGACCCGTTAAAGATTCTTATTCTAATGGGATCGGTCCATTCGCCTCAGCATGATTTTTGTACCACACTCTTATGGGAGCAGGTCGTTTGTCTCGGCAATATAATAGATGTATCTATGGTTCGTGTCGCTCGACCCTCGGCAGTGTACACATTATTATGAGATCGGGCCGTATGACCTCGGCATAATCGTGAGTTATAACGTTAGCAGTCCGAATATTCATGAGATTTTCCTTCCACTGATGCCGTGCATTTTGTATGGTGTTTCTTATTCATTTGATATTGGCACCTGA
The DNA here is from genome assembly GCA_005239525.1 of Nicotiana knightiana. Taxonomy (NCBI): domain Eukaryota; kingdom Viridiplantae; phylum Streptophyta; class Magnoliopsida; order Solanales; family Solanaceae; genus Nicotiana; species Nicotiana knightiana. Next base: position 118,310 of record ML381278.1, read on the forward strand.
TATTTTCCGAGTTGTTGAGATAGAATACGAGATTGAGAAGTTTATATCGTTAAAAGAAATTTTGAAAGATTATGTTGGTTACCATTTCATCCTACTACTTATGTTGTGCTTCATATCTGTTTAGGATTTAGCATACTGCTTTATTGGACCTCTAATAAATGTCGGCGTCAACCCCTCTTCACTACTTCTCCGGGGTTAGGCTAGATACTGACTAGGTACGCCTTGATTTACGTACTCATGCTACACTTCATGCACTTATTGTGCAGTTATATCTATATATGTCTGGTGTTCTTTTAGGCGCAAGGGCGTGGCTCTTGCGGGGACTTTACGGTGAGCTGCATTCCATGTTACGATCTGTAACATACAAAGTCTTCATCAGAGTTATTTATATTCTCCTGTCTAACTTGTATTTTCAGACAGATGTTGTATTTTTATGTTCTCCTTAGTAGATGATCATGCACTTGTGACACCGGATTTTGGTGGTTCCTACTGGATGTTCATTATCGTAGTTCACGTAATTATTGTCATTTCACCTTGTAATTATATTTTATACGGAAGTTAGAAATAAAAATCACGGATTTTCTGCGAGTCCCAGATCTTACTCTACTTATTTAATGGATTTATGATTTCAAAAAATAATAAAATAAGTAACTATAAGCTGATTAAGCACCGTTAGTTTGCCTGACTGTGACTTTAGGCACCATCACGACTTATAGTGCATTTTGGGTAGTGACAACTCTTTTTTATGCCCTAGTTTCAGAAAGTTCCATCTTACAACTCGCCCACACCTTCTTTTTCTCTTGGCTGCTGGGGCGATGAGGTCGCTTGGATATCTAGGAAGGTGAATAACAGCAGGCCACGAACATGCATTCTAGGTTTCCTCAAAAAGAATGCACGTAGATTCAACAAACCGAAAAAAACAAAGCTGGCAAATAATTAGAGAAATTATACTACTGCTTCATACAATAGGACAGAAGGGCCTCAGAGCTTTTCTCCATCTTATAACTCTTGGGATTACCCATTAATCATTTTATTCCAAGATAGAAAGCCTACATCAGGCACCTAATTAAATAACCATTCTCACAACATGAAAGATAACCTGAAACCATTATGTTGCTCAAGACAATATCTCTTTCTAGAATTTCGTCAAATTGTTTCTGGACTTTTATAATCTCGCGAATTTTATTTTTATAATTTATTAAAAACATTTGCACTAATTATCCTTTACCGAAAAATTACACTATCTATTAGGTAAAATATTACTTATTATCATCGATTAAAAATAAACTTTGAACTTCCTTGCATAGACTACTGATGAAGGGTATTAAAAATTTAAACACTCTTATTGAATTTTCTGGCTTCGCCAATGCCTGGTATGGTCCACTTCTCTATGGTCCTTGTTAATTCCTATTACAAAAGAAAAGGAATTAATAGAACTGAACTCTCTTATTCTATAACTCTTTTTTACAAGCACTTACCTACTATGAAGTCTACAAATTGACCACATATTTTTTGCAAGGATTACACAAAACACAATATTAATGAGATAATACATATTCCAATAAAAGATACTATTTGATCAAGATAACCTTTTACTAATTTTAAAATGGACCAGGAAAATACTCTAAATGAAAATTAGCGCTTAGTTCAAAAAGAAAAAGAAAAAAAATTTAACGACACATAATCCAAGAGTGGAATTGTGAAAGCTTAAACTCTTTTCATGCCGGTACTCGCGGTTCGATTTGAGTTGTTTTTTGGTGAATAAAAAAAGGAAAATTAAAAAGCATCATATAAAATATTCATTTTCTTATTTTTGTTAATAAAAAAGTAATTTATAATTTGGTTTTCATTGACCTTTTCACTCTTTTAGCTTTTCTCGGCCTTTCCGATTTTGTCTCTTGTTTTCGCATATAAGTGTTCATTATACTAGGCTTTCACATGAAGGTGCGATTCAACTATAATATTTTCACATGATACGTTCGTTTCCACTGTAAAACAATGGATAGTGTTTACCCTAAAATTTGGATAACAATTAAACTTATATTGTGGTTTTAAGGATATGTGATTTCACTCAATACCAATTGATAAATATGAAAGTAAATGACAGAATTGAACTATGAATGAATCAAACCAGTATTCAGATAGGGCTTCAGCCTCGAGTCAAGATACCCTCAAACTGATAAGTACAAGAAAAGTAAAGATGGAATAAACCGATAAATAATAACACAAGTAAGAAAGAAAGAGTTGTATTGCTTTTGTCTTAGTGAATAACGATGATTACAAATGATTAGAACTCCTCTTTATATTGTAGAAAAATTCTACTTATGGTATAACTCTAATTACAGAAGGAAATCGTATAATCTGCTAACCGCTTCTGATTTGATCTGTTTCGAGATTCACGCTACGATCCTCGACCAATCACGGATATCTCGCTCTTCCGTTACTAAGTTATCCCCGATGTTACTCAGAGTCTATCTCCCTTGGCTTCGATTGATACCGACCTCGATCTCGAAAGAGACTTCGATCTCGAACTCAATGCCCCAGCTCTTCGATGTAACGTCCCAGTCTTGATCAAATAGTAAAATCGGGTGGCCCCGATTTCTACCGTATACAGATAGTCCTCTTGTTTCTTGGAATATAATGACAAGAAATGAACTGAACCTTCGATTTTTTTGAACTCAATAAAAAATGATGGCATCCCGTGACATAAGCAATGGAAGTGACCGAAACGCCCCGTCGGTACAGTTCCCCAAACCATTAATGAGCATCAGTTGGAGGTCGGCCACTAGTGTCGTTGAACCGTCACCGTAAATCCATAAATAGGCCTTCTTCTTGTTGAATCAAACTTTACCTTCATCAGATTTTCTAAGTTTTTTGCCCCTCTGAAATTCTTCTCTTCTATTAATCTTCAAGTTTCACCGCCAATATCCTACCCCCAAGCCTTACTATCTTCTTTTTTCTTCAACTCATAGAATGGAGAAAACATCTATAGCAGTTCCACAAAAGGAAAAATCTTCCTCTTCTTCTTCACGGCTAGCCAGCGATAAAACACTGGTGGATCCGCTCCCTGAGGAGTGTGTCCCTGGCCTGTGTGTCCTTAAATCTGACTTCAAAATCGAGAAATCTCCATCGGTCCCTGGTTGGTATGAGCACGTATCAAGATACATCTGCTCGATAACTGTGGGGTATCTCGAGAAAATCAAGAGGTATTGTAACTAGGGAACAAAGTGATAGAGATCACGTCCCCTGAAGAGAGCATCACTACCCATGTGGAAGGGTATCTAAGTATTTACACTTATCCTTTCACGTTGGCCCCCCTCAATTCAGTCATTATTGACTTTTTCCTTCAATACCAGGTGACTTTAGACCAAATACACCCCTCCTTTTGGCGCATAGTGATCATGCTCCGGTTCTTCACGAGCAAATCTGAGGGGTTGTTTTTCACCCTCGATCACCTCATCAGCTTATACATCCCTCGTATCTTTCAAGGGTTGATCAAGTTGCAATGCCGGGCAACCAAGGTGTTGTTCTCGAGAATTGACGAGGAAAAATACCGAGGATGGATGGGGCCGATTTGTTCGGGTGAGGACGTCCGATCTCATCCCGTAAAAGAAAATGCCATTTCTTGAGAAATGGAACTCGAAACGTAAGTGTTATTTCGCTTGTCGATTTCCATGCTTCTTTCTATTTTCAGTTTTATCTAATGTTTTCTTTCGTCATGCAGCGGTCGTTTGGATGCCTCGAAGGATCCTCGACCTCGAGAGGTGGGTCCGAAAGCTAGCTTCGACCTCTACTTACACCAAATGCTGCTGGCGCGATTTGGCAAAAGGTCGATGGGAAGCAAAAATCATGGTATGTTTCCTCTTTCACATATTTGATGCACTGGTGATATTTCTTTTCACTTACTTAACTTCTTCTTGTGCAGGACTGAGCAAGGATGCATCCTGAGGCCTCCGTCTAGCAAGGAAGAGGCTATGGCACGGCTCTGAAGCCCGGGAAAGACAACAAGAGAAGAAGGGCCTCTACCTCCGAGGACCCTAAACCCAAGAAGAAAAATAGCTCGATTAGCAAATAGAGGACAAATATTGCTGCTCTTCCTGCCCATGTAGTCCAAAAATTAAGGGAGGAAGAGGAAGAAAATGAAGATGGTGACTCGATGCTCGTGACTCTAGTAAGAAGATCCATCAAGACCTCCAAGTCCACTGAATCGGTGACGACTGGTGAGGCCCCGCCTCATGCTGAGGAAGCCACGGAGAAGGATTCGGGCAAAGTCCTCAGGTCGTCGAAGGTCGAAGCTGCTTCTCGTGCAGCGGCGTGTATATCCAAGGGGGCTGATCCCAAGACCCCTCAAGTTGAAAAGAGTGCCCCGAGTGACTCACTTGGGGAAATGATAGCAGGTTAGTCGCCATCCCTTCCTTCCTACTCCGAAGGGGCTATATGCAATGCTCGAGATTTGGAGACTCCCGAAATAGGCGGAGTCCCTAGTGAGGAGGATCCTTTTCACGACTGCTTTACCGGGGTCGAGCATGCCTCCGATCTCAATGATGCATCCAAGCTCTTCGAAGAGGCCCAACGTCTTCTGAACTAAGTAAGTCTAAGTTCTTTTGTCGATGTAGCATTCTTTCATTTTTTGTCTAACTCTTTTCCCTCTCTATACAGGCTCTATATAAGTCCCGGTCCTAATTGAGCCAATGCGAGGCCGATCTCTAAAGGCTTACAGAAGAGAGGAATTCCTTGAAGCTTCACTGTGGGCAGAAAGACGAGGAGATTAAGGACATCCGAGCTAATCTGGCTAAAGCTCGTAAGGAGCAGACCGAGTTGGACGAGCAGGTAATGACACTACTGAAAAATCATGGACTTTATTCGGGAATGGAGGCTAATATTTCACTATCACAGCTACAGCAAAAGATCAAGAGGATCGAGCTATTTTGGGAGGAGGTCGACCGGGTGAAAGAAGACTTCTACAAATGGAAGAAAGGCATGGACCACCTTGCTGCTGAGAAAGAGATTGCCCTGGCCCAATAGTCGTCAATCGAAGCCCAACTTCGAAGTGTGAAGGAAAAGTTCTCGACTCATGCTAAGAGTTTGGAAGAGCTCGAAGCTCAGCATGCTTCTGAACTGGAAAAGGCCCAAGCCGAGGCCAAAAAAGCACAGGCTGAGGCTGATAAGACGGTGGCCATATATCTAGTTGATGCCAAAGCTGCCCAAGCTCAAGTGAGGGAGGTTGCCGATCGAGAACATTGGATTGCTGGGCTTGCCAAATGCCAATCCCTGAGAGAGACCCTCGAGGATATCCATGCCCGAGGTTTCTACCTTTCCGAAGAGATAACAAAGGCAAAGGATCATGAAGCCGATGCTAGGCTACTGGTCTATTATGAAGATGACGATGACGATGATGACTGCAACAAGAGCGGGTCTGATAATGATGAGGGGCCCGAGGAAGAAGCTGCCCTTGAGGAAGGAGTCACCCCCGAAAATAGATATGGTCTTTGTATTGTTCGTTCTTTTTTGTGTAGGACCCCGGTTGGTCCTTCGTAAATACCTTCATTCATATATATAAAAAATTTCTTTCATGAATTTCGTTTCAATTTTGACCTGTGAAAATTTTGATTTCCTTTGTGCCTTGTAAAATTTTTGGCATACTTCATGCATTGTCAAAAATATGTTTGAGACTTCGAATTTTAGGCAACTTGACCGAAGCCAAACTAATATTGCTCGAACTCGAAGTAGTGCGACCCTTAGATTTTAGTTGAGTGGGGATGGACTCTCGAATTCAAAAAATATAGCGGCCCTTCGGCTCTTGAATCGGGCCGATATGGCCTTAGAAGAATGGCTTTTTCCCCTTTTCGGCTTAAAAAATTTAAACATATAGGAATTTTTATGCCTTAGCATGAAGTAAGTTTGTACCCGTTGGGTTTTTTCGGGGTCTAATATTAACCCTTTGTTATTTATGCCTTAACACAAGTTTGTATTAAATTTGTTCGAAGGTTTGAACAGTTCGACACCTCTTAAGGTTTTTCGAGGGCCGATATTATTGAAGCTCTTTGGTTATTTTGCCAAGGGTAACCTTTTTAACCGGTTTACAAAAGAATTCGAAGGCCTATTTTCATTGTGAAATTTGGACGTCTCTGAGCCGCATTAGTTTGGACGTAGCCTTAGGGTCTGCCTCTTGGGCTTATTTTCCAAATTATACTTTGAACTTGTTCAAAGTGTTAGTTCCCGAGTAGGGTGGCCTTGGCCTATAAAATTGAGGGTTTCCCCTTTGAGGTATTATGGTATCGAAGTTTAATAGTTCGAACATGTCGATTTTTTGATGGCATTCCCCGAGTACGAGGTTGATCGTTTGAAGTTTAGTTGCATTCGGCCCTTGAGCCAGTTTCCACAACAAATCAGAAGTATGGAATTTGTAAAGTAAAAATTTCATTAAGGTATGGGACGTATGGTAAGGAAAAATACTTTTTTCAATTGTTTATACATGCGTATATGTTTTTCCACTAGGCTCAAGCAATCTACATGGACACGGTTCATTCGACCGTTTGGTCCTTTACAAAATTTTCCTATCGAGACCCTGTTGACACAAAGTATTTCCTTAAAAACATAACATCTGAGGGTGATGCCCCTCAGTATTTTAGGTTGATTGTAAAGAAGCCTCAGATACTCTAAGTTAGAATGAACAAATGGTTGCCTCGTTAAGAACCTTGCCGGAAAAACCCATTTGCCATAAAAACCGGTCGAAGGGAAAAAGAGTGCAACGCGTGCTTTCACACCTAAGGATATCACGCTTTGAAATAGCTTCGATGCCTTCTCTTGAACACCTGAAATAAGTTAATAAATGTAAATTAAAAAAGAGAAGGTCATGCCTCAACAATAATATTGTTTGAGGAGTGATATGTTCCAATTATTTGGTACTTATTCGCCGTTCATCTTTCCAAGCTTGTAGGATCCCTTTCCGACGATGTTGAGGACCTGGTACGGTCCTTCCCACTTTGGGCCGAGTTTTCCATCATTTGGATCTCGATTATTAAGGGTGACTTTTCTCAGAACTAAGTCCTTGATTCTAAAGTGACGAAAGTTGGCCCTTTGATTATAATACCTTTTGATGCGTTGTTTTTGTGCGGCCATTCGTATGAGGGCGGCTTCCAGTTTTTCATCTAGTAGTTCAAGGTTCGTATTCATAGCCTCGTGATTTGACTTTGTCATTGCGTATCAAAACCTGGCGCTGTGTTCCCCAACTTCGACCAGGATCTGGGCTTCGGCTCCATATACTAAGGAGAACGGCGTTGCCCCCGTACTGGATTTTGACGTTCTTCGATATGCCCAAAGAAATCTGAGTAGAATTTCTCTCCATTTTCCCTCGGTGTCGTTCAATCTTTTCTTTAGATTCTGAATGATGGTCTTGTTTGTGGATTCGGCCTGCCCGTTCCCACTAGGATGATACGGTGTCGATAAAATCCTTTTTATTTTGTGATCTTTAAGAAACTTAGTTATTTTGCTGCCGATGAATTGTTTTCCATTATCGCATACTATTTCCGCAGGCATCCCGAATCGGCATATGATGTGATCCCAGATGAAGTCTATAACTTCTTTTTCTCTGACTTTCTCGAAGGCCTATGCTTCAGTCCACTTAGAGAAATAGTCAGTCATAAATAAATTGAATTTAGCTTTACCTGGGGCCGATGCCAGAGGACTGGAGATGTCCATTCCCCATTTCATGAATGGCCATGGGGATAAGACTGAATGAAGTTGCTCTTTGGGTTGGTGGATCATCGAAGCATACCTTTGGCACTTATTGCATTTTCGAACGAATTCTTTAGTATCTTTCTCCATATTGGCCCAATAGTATCCTGCTCTGATGACTTTGTGAACTAGTGATTTTCAGCACCAGAATGGTTCCCACAAGTTACCTCATGAACTTCTCGTAGGACGTAATCAGTGTCTCCTGGTTCCAAGCATACTGCCAACGTTCCATCGAACATCCTTCTGTATAATGTTCCATCTTCAGCCAATGTGAATCGAGCAACTTTTGTTCGTAAAGTCCTCAATTCCTTAGGGTCCGATGGGAGCTTCCCACTTTTTAGATACTCGATATATTTATTCCTCCAGTCCCAAGTTAGGCTTGTGGAGTTTATTTCGTCATGTCCTACCTTGATTACTGGCTTCGAAAGTTGTACGACAGTCCCCGAGCTGATTTCGTCGTCTTCCACCGATGACCCCAAATTTACAAGGGCATCAACTTCGCTGTTTTGTTCTCGAGGTACATGTTATAAGGTCCATTCTTTAAATCGATGTAATGTTACATGCAGTTTATCCAAGTACCTGTGCATTATATCCTATCGAACCTCGAATGTTCTCTTGACTTGGTTTACCACCAGCAGGGAGTCACATTTAGCCTCGATGACCTCTGCTCCCAAGCTTTTAGCTAGTTCGAGAGCTGCAATCATGGCCTCGTACTCGGCCTTATTGTTACTCACTTAGAAGTTTTGATAAATTGTCTAATTGTATTGCCTGTGGGCGGTTTCAAAATGAAACCTAGCTCAGACCTTTTCACATTTCAAGCGCCGTCTGTAAAAAAGGTCCACACCCCCGATGATGTACTTTATTTTAACAAAAGTTTCTTTTCGACCTCGGGTACGAGGGATGGCTTAAAGTCGTCCACTAAGTTTGCTAAAATTTGAGACTTGATGGCCGTTCGGGGTTGATATTCGATATCATACCCACTGATTTCGATGACCTATCTAGCCAATCAGCCCGAAAGTTCGGGCTTATGTAAAACGTTAGGAAGAGGATAAGTGGTTTCCACACATATGGGGTGACACTAAAAATACGATTTTCGTTTCCTAGAGGCACTTATTAGAGCAAGCGCCATTTTTTTGTAAGTGTAGGTACTGGGTTTTAGCCTCACCTAAAGATCGAGTTACGTAATAAACGATAAATTGCATACCTTGCTCTTCTCGAACTAGGACACCACCCACCGCGACTTCTGAGACTGCTAAGTATAAGTAGAGTTGTTCGTCTGCTTTTGGAGTATGGAGAAATGGTGGACTCGATAGGTACCGTTTTAACTCTTCTAACGCATGTTGGCATTCCAGGGTCTAGACGAAATTGTTCTTCTTTTTGAGTAGGGAGAAGAACCTATGACTTTGATCTGATGACCTCGAGATAAGCCGGCCCAAGGCAGCTATTCGTCCTGTCAATCTTTGCACGGCCTTAACACTGTCCACGATTGTGATGTCTTCAAATCCTTTGATTTTATCGGGATTGATCTCGATCCCCTGATTCGACAGACGAGGAACTTGCCTGAACCGACCCCGAAAGCACATTTCTCGGGGTTGAGCTTCATGTTGTATTTTCTCAATATATTGAAGGTTTCCTGCAAATGTGTCAAATGGTCCTCTGTGCGCAGGGACTTAACTAGCATATCGTCAATATATACCTCCATTGAATTACATATTTGTTCTTCGAACATTTTTTTTACTAGGCGTTGGTAGGTAGCACCTGCATTTTTTAGTCCAAATGGCATTACGTTATAACAATATGTTCCATATTTAGTGATGAATAAAGTATTTTCCTGATCCTACGGGTTCATTTGAATTTAATTGTACCCAGAGTAGGCGTCGAGAAAACTAAGGATCTCGTGACCGGCTGTGGAATCAATCATGCGATCGATATTCGGTAGAGGAAAAGAGTCTTTGGGACATGCTTTGTTTAAATCCTTATAATCTACACACATCCTAAGTTTATTCCCTTTCTTAGGGACTACTACTACATTTGCTAACCGTTCGAGATATTTTACTTCCCGAATGGATCCTATTTTGAGAAGCTTAGTTATCTCGTCCTTGATGAAGGCATGTTTTACCTCGGAATGGGGCCTTCTCTTTTGTTTAACTAGCTTGAACTTCATGTCCAGGCGCAATCGATGTGTTGTGATCTCCAGTGAGATCCCTGTCATATCTAAGTAGGACCTAGCAAAGAAATCCATATTATCAATAAAAAATTTAATGAATTTTTTCCCGATTTTGGGGGTTAACTCCGTACTCAGGTATACCTTTCGATCAGGTAGGTATTCGATCAATATAACCTGCTCCAACTCCTCGACTGTTGATTTGGTGGCGTAAGAATCCTCGGGGATAATGAAGGATCGAGGGATCCAATAGTCGTCGTCCTCTTTTCCGCCCCCTGTTTTTTGGACTGAGTCGAGGATGGTGAATGTTTTTGCTATTTGGCCTCCTGTTTTCCTTTGACCTCCGATCCCTTTATCAACAAAAGCGTTGATATTGGTATTACCTCATCAACCGCGAACATTTATCTTGCCGCGTGCTGCTCCCCATATACCATTTCCACCCCGTACGGTGTTGGGAATTTCATCATTTGGTGGAGAGTTGAAGGTACTGCCCTCGTATATTGAATCCAGGGCCTTCCAAGTAGGGAGTTGTACCTCATGTCACCCTCAGTTACATGGAATTTGGTTTCTTGAATAGTTCCAGCTACGTTCACCGGTAAAATGATTTCTCCTTTAGTTGTTTTGCCGGCCATGTTGAAATCATTCAGGACCCGAGCTAGGGGTACGATTTGATCTTGCAGGCCGAGCTGCTCCACGACCCTCAATCCGATGATATTTGCCGAGCTACGTGGTGTCACGACCCGATTTGACTCTCCGAAAGGTGTAACGACAACACCTAATCTTTACGACTAGGTAAGCCTAATATTACGAAAAATGTAAAGAAAACACAACATTTAAAAGATAAAACAGCATATTGTGAATCATCAAAAATAATGCCACTCAGCATATCCAAAAATAGCTTCCCGAGACCCAGAATATCGCTAAGTCACAAGCTTCTATAATATATTTTAGCTCTACAAAAAAAGTCTAAAGATTCATAAGAAAACTCTAGACGAGGGAGTAGAAGGGGACTCTGAGGATTCTGAAGACGTGGGCAAAAATACCTTGAAGTCTCCTAGAAATCAGCAACACGTACTATCCTCTAGGCTGATAGCTCGTACCTGGATCTGCACATGCCATGCCTAACCTCGGTCAAGTAGTGATGAGGTCAGGTCATGGCCCTGCCGGAGTAAATATAATAGTATTAAACAGTAAAAGATAAAGTAAATTTGCGGTAAAATAGTTAAAGAAATTCTCAATATTTAACAGTTAAAGGAGCCCTCGGCTCGAAACAAGGTAAAACACAGTAGGAAAAACTCTCAAGATACCGTCCCATAATCCCAAATGATTATGTAGTACAGGGGTATCTCCTGTAATACGTTTGTAGTCCCAAAAGTAAATATGTAGTGCGAGGATCTCTCGGAATATGTCCGTAGTCCCAAAATAAATATGCAATACAGGGAGAATCTCCCGAAATACGTCTGTAGTCCCAATTTAAATATGCAAGACATGGGCATCTCCCAGAATACGTCCGTAGTCCCAAAATAAATATGCAATACATAGGAATCTCCCGGAATATGTCCATAGTCCCAATTTAAATATGCAAGATAGGTGGATCTCCCGAATACGTCCATAGTTTCAATTTAAATATGCAATGCAAGATAAAATGACAGGTATGCCATCGAGTTATACAGTTTAAACTAAACACGGATAAGGAAAATAAGGACTTAACTAAGCATGGCGCACAAAAGATCAAATAGGAAATTAAACACGTAAGCATGCTTCCTTAATCTAAGCTAAGAAATTAAACATATTAGTGCAATTTAATAAGGAAAACAATTTATGACTTAGAAAGGAAAAACGGGATTTTTTCAATAATAACCCGTGTACGTACTCGTCACCTCACGTACACGGCGCCCACACATCAATTAATATCAAACATCCTAAGGCGAAGTCCCCAACACAAGTTTAGGCAAGCCACTTACCTCAACCGCTCAACTCAACACGATATCACATTCTTGCCACGAGTATCCGACTCCAAATGGCCCGAATCTATTCAAATAAATTGCATAACGTAAATATAACTACAAGTAAGTAATTTAACCAATTAATTCGAAGCTAAAGCGCGAAATTAGGAAAAACACCTCGGGCCCATGACTCGGAATCGGGTAAAGTTACCAATCTAGAACACCCATTCACTCACGAGTTCACTCCTTCAAGAATTATCCCATTCCGACGTCTAAAACTCGATCAAATTCCAAAATTCAACTGGGGAACTTTTCCCCCAAATTCCCACTTTTTCACTCTAATCCCTTGATTAAATGGGGAAATTGCTGTAGATTAATGAAATATACACGAATTAGAGTTAAGAATTGTTACCCAGTGATCTCCTCTCCAAAATCCTTGCAAAATCGCCTTCTCCAGAGCTCTAAATTTATTTTTGAGTTATGAACAAAAAGCCCTCAATACTGCCCTCTTGAACCCAGCGATTTCCGCACCTGCGAACCTAGGAGCGCACCTGCGGGAAATCCATCGCAGGTGCGAAGTCCATTTATTGGGCTAGGTCCGCACCTGCGACCCCTGGGCCGCTTCTGCGGAAGAATAGCCGCACTACGAGCCCAACTTGACAAGCCCAGTTCCGCATATGAAATCTCACCAAAAGCACCTGTGAGTCCGAAGCTGCAGCCTCCCCTCCGAAGGTGCGAAACACCAAAACCAGCAGTGCACCAGATTTTTCCTAAGTCAAAATTTCCTCCCGTTAAGCATCTGAAACACACCCGAGGCCCCCAGAACCTCAACTGAACCTACCAACCAATCCTATAACGCCATAAAAACTTAGTCGAGCCTTCAAACCATGTCGAACAACACCAAAAACATGAAATTAGCACGGATTCAAGCCTAAGAACTTAGAATTTTCCAAATTCTACAAACGATGCCGAACCACATCAAATCTAGTCCGAATGACCTCAAATTTTACACACAGGTCACAAATGACATTACAAACGTACAACTACTTTAGGAATTCTATTCCGAGCTCGATATCAAAATTTTCACTATCGACCGAAATCGCCGAAAATCTAACTTTCGCCAATTCAAGCCTAAATCTATTACCGGCCTCGAAAATACATTCCGGATGCGCTCTTAACCCCAAAATACTCAATGGAGCTAACAGAGTCGATGGAATTTCATTCCGGATCCTTATTCACACATTTCGACTACGTCTAAATTCTAAGGCTTAAACTCACAACTAAGGACTAAGTGCCCCAAAACTCTCCGAATTCCATAACCAAACACTCCGGCAAGTCCCAATAGCAGAAACAAACATGGGGAAAGCAGTTATTAGGGGATCCGAGCTTTAACTCTCAAAACGACCGGCCAGGTCGTTACACCTGGATCGACTAAAACATGCTTAACTTGAATTTTATTCATACAGATACAAATTACTAGAGCGTCATTGTGGGGTTGAGAGATTCATTCTGCTTCCTTATCGTTGAATGATACGGTGCATTCTGGCACATAATCTCGGGTTCGTTTTCCCTAGTAATTGATACTTTAATGCGTTTGAAGGGCCATTGTAGAATATCGACCTCATCGACGATCATATGGATCACATGTTGTGGCTCTTCCTGTTTGTTATTCCTGTTGGCGTCCCTTTCTCTGAAATGGTTTTTGGCTCAATCACTTAAGAACTCTCGAAGGTGGCCCTCGTTAAATAGACGTGCTACCTCCTCCCTTAGTTGCCTACAATTTTTGGTTATGCGGCCATGTGTGTCGTCATACTTGCACATTACATTGGGATTTCTTTGGGAAGGATCTGTTTGTATGGGTCTGGGCCACCTAGTATCTTTGATTCTCCCAATTGCTGACACAATACCTGATGCATTGATATTGAAGTTATACTCCGATAAACGGGGTGCCTATGTGGGATCGACGTGCTTCTCTAAACCACTTTTGCTCATGAGTCCCTGAGAACTCTGTCCTCGGTCGCTTCTTCGATCGTTTTGGTTGGAATTGCATCCGGGGTCGCCATTCCTGCGATCTGCATTGTACGGCTGATATCAGTCTCTGTTCAACCGAGGTTCCCTATCGATATCTATCTGGTTTCTGCCTGCGGGCCTCTTCGGATATACGGAATTAGATGGAGTTCCCAATTGGTCATCTTTGACTTTGATCTGTGACTAGTACCGATTATGTACAGTGGCCTAGGTTACCGCCAAATATTCAATCAAGTTCTGCTTCAGTTGACGTGATGCTATCAAACTCTATTCATTCAACCCCTGATTAAAGGCGTGAATATCCCAATCATTCGTGACCAGTGTAAACTCCATGCATTCCATTTGGAACCGTGACATGAACTCCCTATGCATTTCGTTATCCATCTGTTTTACTATGAAAAGGTCTGTTTTCCTTGTCGCAACCTTTATTGCCCCGACATGTTCCTAATGAAAGAATCTGCAAGCATGGAGAATGATTCGATGGAGTTTGGCAGTAGATTATGGTACCAAATCATTGCTCCCTTCGATAGAGTCTCTCCAAACTTCTTCAATAGAACACACTCGATCTCATCATCTTCCAAATCGTTTCCTTTGATGGCGCATGTATAGGAGGTGACATGATCGTTGGGATCGGTGGTTCTATTATACTTCGGTATTTCTGGCATGCAAAATTTCTTTGGAATGGGCTTCAGATCCGCACTTGGAGGGAACGGCTTCTGTACAAGCTTCTTCAAATCCATCCCTTTCAAAATTGGCAGTGCCCCTATATCTGATCCACCCGGAAGTTGTACGTCTCTACTTTCTAATCATTTGCCTCAATTATATTCTCTCCCAATTAAATTTGTTTGGTGAGCTCCTCGAGTATCTTCATTATTGCGGGGTTAGTCTCCGATTCAGTGGCATTCGATCTTTCTGGCACTGGCTCGGTTCGGCGGGCGGCTTCCGATTCGATTCCACTCGGCGTTCGATGCTGATTTTGTAGTTGTGCAATAGCGGCTTGTTGAGCCTATAGCATCTTGAATATCACTTGGAGGCTGACTCCTCCATCTCCTTTGCCTTGTGTACCTCGACCACCATATCGGCCTTCTCTGCATACACTCCCTTTAGGGTATGTGCCCAAATTCGCATTCAGAGTGATATGCGGACTGACACCGACTGGATTGGCAATCGGTGCTCCCTCGAGATCGGCTTGCGGAACTTTGACCCCTGGAGTAACTACATTGTTGTTTTCCCCGTGAAATTCGATGCCATTATCACCATGTGTGGGTGTTGTTTGTGAGTTTGACATAATTTATTCTGAAAAACAAAAATACTAACAAGAACCAGTATAAAGTAGTGTGTGTTATGGGAATCAGTATTGAACAATCACTATTATCCTTAGCCCCGTGGTGGGCGCCAAACTGTTTACCCTAAAATTTTGATAACAATTAAACTTATATTTTGGTTTTAAGGATATGTGATTTCGCTCAATACCAATTGATAAATATGAAAATAAATGACAGAATTAAACTATGATTGAATAAATCCAGTGTTCAGATAGGCCTTCAGCCTCGAGTTAAGATACCCTCGAACTGATAAATGCAAGAACAGTAAAGATGGAATAAACCGATGAATAATAACACCAGTAAGAAAGAAAGAGTTGTATTGATTTTGTCTCAATGAATAACGATGATTACAAATGATTATGTCACGACCCCAAATCTACATTGGTCGTAATGGCGCCTATCGTGGTACTAGGCTAGCCAATTTACTGAACATAATACAAGGAACTTTCCATTTAGAACAATACCACAATTTATCAAAATCTTACACGTTTAAATATTTCACAAATGCGGATAAGAAATGAAAACATGTGAACAAAAAATCCCAAAAACCCGGAGCCAACAGTCATGAGCAACTAAATGGAACACAAGATATGACACGATTTCCTCAATACATCAAGTCTAGAAAAATGTAAANGAGGGACTAAGCCCAAAATATCTTTCATTTGTTTGAAAATAGAGTGATAAACAGGAATAAACAATAAACAAGTATAAATTATGACTGAGGTTATATTTTCTATAAAAAATAGTGTGAGAATAGTAGTAAAACACCCATGTGGGTCCAAAACAGGTCGGCAAATTTAGTCATGAATTTCTATAAAGTTCACCTTTAATCGGTGAAATAACACCATAGACGTGAGTTTTAGGTCCAAAAATCTTACCTCCACGAACTTCCCTTGATTTCCCTCTTCAAATCGCTCCCACAAGCTCCAACCCCTATCAAGAGTTTGATGAAATCAGCCAAAATTCGCGAAGGCTACTATTTATATGCTCTTCCCAGCTAAATCACACCTGCAGTCACATGCGCCACACCGGCGTAACTGCTTCTGCGGTCCACTCAACCGCACCTGCGGTTTCCACTTTAGCGCCCATGACTGCATCTGCGCCCCAGTCACCGCACTTGCGGCCCCGCAGATGCGTCTAAATCACTACATCTGCGGTTTTTCACATCATGGACAATTT
Organism: Nicotiana knightiana; assembly: GCA_005239525.1. Classification (NCBI taxonomy): domain Eukaryota; kingdom Viridiplantae; phylum Streptophyta; class Magnoliopsida; order Solanales; family Solanaceae; genus Nicotiana; species Nicotiana knightiana. The sequence goes on from ML381278.1 coordinate 134,689, forward strand.
TCGCTCCTGCGATGCCCAATTCGCCCCTGCGGTGACCGTATCTACTTCCACCCCTCCGCATCTGTTGGAATCACAGAACAACTCACACCAGCAACACTCTAAGGCCAAAAACTCCCCCGTCAATCATTCGAACTCATCCCGAGGCCCTCAAGACCTCAACCAATGGTACCCACAAGTTATAAATGATCACCCGAACTTAGTCGAACCCTAGGAACACCCAAAATAACAACAAATCACCAAATCGAACCCAAATTCAAGCCTAAGGATTTCTAAACTTCTAAAATTCGCCAACGACGCCAAAACCACCCAAACCACGTCCGAATGACCTGAAAATTTTAACACACATCCCAAATGACCCTATGAACCTGTCCCAACTTTCAGAATTCCATTCCGACCCCGATATCTAATTTTACACTGTCGATCGAAAATCGCCAAAAATCTAATTTTGCCAATTCAAGCCTAATTCTACTCCGCACCCCGAATGACATTTCAAACACACTCCTAAGTCCCAAATCAACTTATGAAGCTATTCGAGCCACAAAAAACCCCCATTACAAGATCATTTACATATAATTCAACTTATGGTTGACTTTTCCAACTAAATCACCAACCTAAGAGACTAAGTGTCGTATTTCTCATCACAACCACTCCGAACCCGAACCAATCAACCCAACGCAACACAAAAAAGCTGAACCATGCAAGAATGGAACAGAAATGGAAAGATAGGGATAAACTCTCGGAACGATCGGCCGGGTCGTTACATTCTCCCCTTCTTAAACAAACGTTCGTCCTCGAACGGGTCTAGAAACATACCTGGAGTGTCAAATAGGTGGGGGTAACTGCTCCCATTCTCCCGCTCGGTCTCCCAGGTGGCCTCCTTCACCGGCTGCCCTCTCCACTGCACTTTCACTGAAGCTATATCCTTAGACCTCAACCTTCTGACCTGACAACCCAAAATAGCTACTGGCTCCACCTCGTAAGACATATCACCCTATAGATGCACAAAACTGGAGTCCAAAACATGAGACAGGTCACCGATATACCTCTGAAGCATGGAAACATGAAATACTGAGTGCACGCTCGACAAGCTAGGTGGAAAGGCAAATCTATAAGCCACATTTCCAACCCTCTGAAGCACCTCAAAAGGCCCAATGAACTGGGGACTCAACTTTCCCCTCTTTCCAAACCGCATAACACTCTTCATGGGTGACACCTTCAGCAGGACCTTCTCCCCAGCCATGAAAGATACATCCCGGACCTTTCGATCTGCATAACTCTTCTGCCCCGACTGTGCCATGCGAAGCTTCTCCTGAATCAACTTCACCTTATCTAAAGCATCCTATATCAAATCCGTACCCAAGAGTCTGGNCCACAATTTATCAAAATCTTACACGTTTAAATATTTCACAAATGCGGATAAGAAATGAAAACATGTGAACAAAAAATCCCAAAAACCCGGAGCCAACAGTCATGAGCAACTAAATGGAACACAAGATATGACACGATTTCCTCAATACATCAAGTCTAGAAAAATGTAAATATCAACAAAATGAGAAGGATAAGGGTGGGGCTGTGAACGTCGTGCAGCAACCTCACAATCTCCGACAACTGCTCCACTGATGAGGACTCGAATGTCACTCGATCCGGGCACCTGGATCTGCACACAAGGTGAAGTGAGTAACGTGAGTACACCAACTCAGTAAGTAAGAAATATAAATAAGGACTTGAGTGCAGTGACGAGATTTAAACATCATGTAAATTCATATAATAATCATCAATGGAAATCAATAAATCATGTCAGGGATCTATGTCCCGAAAGTTTCATAAAACTCCAGTTTTCCTTTTCCAAATTTCATATAAAACATTAGTTCAACATTTATCGTTTAGAGGCAAAAGTGTAAAGAAGAGTGAAAAAAGTAGTTTCATAGCAAATAAGCCCATCGGGCACAGTGTCACTCACAAATCAGCCTCTCGGGCAGGCCTCTCAGTCACTCATGACTCATCTCTCGTCAATCAGCACTCACGCTCAATAGGTGCCACATAATAACCATTGCGGCGTGCAGCTCGATCGATATATATATATATATATATATNAGACCTCAACCAATGGTACCCACAAGTTATAAATGATCACCCGAACTTAGTCGAACCCTAGGAACACCCAAAATAACAACAAATCACCAAATCGAACCCAAATTCAAGCCTAAGGATTTCTAAACTTCTAAAATTCGCCAACGACGCCAAAACCACCCAAACCACGTCCGAATGACCTGAAAATTTTAACACACATCCCAAATGACCCTATGAACCTGTCCCAACTTTCAGAATTCCATTCCGACCCCGATATCTAATTTTACACTGTCGATCGAAAATCGCCAAAAATCTAATTTTGCCAATTCAAGCCTAATTCTACTCCGCACCCCGAATGACATTTCAAACACACTCCTAAGTCCCAAATCAACTTATGAAGCTATTCGAGCCACAAAAAACCCCCATTACAAGATCATTTACATATAATTCAACTTATGGTTGACTTTTCCAACTAAATCACCAACCTAAGAGACTAAGTGTCGTATTTCTCATCACAACCACTCCGAACCCGAACCAATCAACCCAACGCAACACAAAAAAGCTGAACCATGCAAGAATGGAACAGAAATGGAAAGATAGGGATAAACTCTCGGAACGATCGGCCGGGTCGTTACATTCTCCCCTTCTTAAACAAACGTTCGTCCTCGAACGGGTCTAGAAACATACCTGGAGTGTCAAATAGGTGGGGGTAACTGCTCCCATTCTCCCGCTCGGTCTCCCAGGTGGCCTCCTTCACCGGCTGCCCTCTCCACTGCACTTTCACTGAAGCTATATCCTTAGACCTCAACCTTCTGACCTGACAACCCAAAATAGCTACTGGCTCCACCTCGTAAGACATATCACCCTATAGATGCACAAAACTGGAGTCCAAAACATGAGACAGGTCACCGATATACCTCTGAAGCATGGAAACATGAAATACTGAGTGCACGCTCGACAAGCTAGGTGGAAAGGCAAATCTATAAGCCACATTTCCAACCCTCTGAAGCACCTCAAAAGGCCCAATGAACTGGGGACTCAACTTTCCCCTCTTTCCAAACCGCATAACACTCTTCATGGGTGACACCTTCAGCAGGACCTTCTCCCCAGCCATGAAAGATACATCCCGGACCTTTCGATCTGCATAACTCTTCTGCCCCGACTGTGCCATGCGAAGCTTCTCCTGAATCAACTTCACCTTATCTAAAGCATCCTATATCAAATCCGTACCCAAGAGTCTGGCCTCACCTGGCTCAAACCAACCAACCGGAGAACTACACCTCCTCCTATACAATGCCTCATACGGAGCCATCTGAATACTCGACTGATAACTATTATTATATACAAACTCCGCTAGCGAAAGAAACTGGTCCCATGAACCCCCCAAAGTCAATAACACAAGCGCGCAACATGTCCTCTAGAATCTGAATAGTGCGCTCGGATTGCCCGTCCGTCTGAGGGTGAAAGGCCGTGATCAACTCAACTGAGTACCCAACTCTCTCTGCACGGAGCTCCAGAACTGCGATTTGAACTGAGTACCTCTGTCAGAAATGATGGAAATCGGAACACCATGCAACCGAACAATCTCCCTTGTATAAATCTCAGCTAACCGCTGCGAAGAATAAGTAGTACCAACAGGAATGAAGTAGGCGGACTTAGTCATCCAATCCACAGCAACCCATATAGCATCAAACATCCTCGAAGTCCGTGGGAGCCCGACTACAAAGTCCATGGTGATCCGCTCCCACTTCCACTCAGGAATAACCAAACTCTGATGCAATCCACTGGGTCTCTAGTGCTTGTACTTGACCTGCTGACAGTTGAGAAACCGAGCCACAAATCCAACAATATCCTTTTTCATCTGCCTCCATCAATAATGTTGCCTCAGATCCTGATACATCTTCGCGGCACCTAGATGGATGGAATACCGCGAGCTGTGGGCCTCCTCAAGAATCAACTCCTGAAGCCCATCTACATTAGGCACACATATCAGACCATGCATCCTCATAACACCATCATCGCCAAGAACTACATCCCTGGTATCACCTCGACGGACCTTATCCTGAAGAACGAGCAAGTGTGGGTCATCATACTGGCGCTCTCTGATACGGTCATAAAGAGAAGATTTGGAGGCTACACAAACCAATACCCGGCGGGGCTCCGATAGATCCAACCTCACCAGATAGCCCGCTAAGGCCTGAACATCATGTGCTAATGGTCTCTCTGCTGCTGAAAGATATGCTAGACTCCCCAAGCTCTCTGCTCTACAACTCAAGGCATCGACCACTACATTGGCCTTCCCCGAATGGTATAGAATAGTGATATCATAGTCCTTGAGAAGCTCCAACCATATCCTCTTTCGCAAATTCAGATCCTTCTGCTTAAACAAGTGTTGCAGGCTACGGTGATCAGTAAAAACCTCACAATGAACCCCATACAAATAATCATGCCAAATCTTCAAGGCGTGAACAATGGTTGCTAGCTCAAGATCATGCATCGGGTAATTCTTCTAATGAGTCTTCAACTGGCGTGAGGCGTAGGCAATCACCCTACCCTCCTGCATCAAAACACAACCAATGCCTATCCTCGAGGCATCACAATACACGATATAAAAACCTGAAGCTAATGGCAATTCTATGGAGCTGAGGTCAACGCCGTCTTCAGCTTCTGGAAGCTCTCCTCACACTCGTCTGACCACCTGAATAGAGCACCCTTCTGAGTCAACTTGGTCAAGGGTGAAGCAATAGAAGAAAACCCTTCAACAAAGCGACGGTAATATCTCGCCAAACCAAGGAAGCTCCTAATCTCTGTAGCTGAGGACGGTCTGGGCCAACTCTGCACCGCCTCTATCTTCTTTGGATCAACCTGAATACCCTCGTTGGACACCACGTGTCCCAAGAAAGCTACTGAGTCCAGCCAAAACTCACACTTGGAGAACTTTTCATAAAGCTTCTCCTCCCTCAATCTCTGCAATAAAACCCTCAAATGCAGAGCATGCTCCTCCTGGCTACGAGAATACACCAGGATGTCATCAATGAACACAATAACAAAGGAATCCAAATACACCTGAAATACATTGTTCATCAAATGCATGAACGTTGCTGGGACATTGGTCAGCCCAAAAGAAATCACCAAAAACTCATAGTGGCTATAACGGGTCATGAAAGCCATCTTGGAAACATCTGAATCTCGAATCTTTAGTTGATGGTACCCAGATCTCAAGTCAATCTTAGAGAACACTCTAGCTCCCTTAAGCTGGTCAAACAAATCATCAATGCGAGGCAGAGGATACTTATTCTTAACTGTAACCTTGTTCAGCTTCCTATAATCAATACACATTCTCATGGAACCATCCTTCTTCTTCACGAACAACACCGGTGCACCCCAAGGTGACACACTAGGCCGGATGAACCCCCTTTCTAGGATTTTCTGAAGCTACTCTTTCAATTCCTTCAACTCCGTTGGTGCCATACGATACGGTGGAATAGAAATAGGGTGAGTGCCCGGCACCAGCTCTATGCCAAAATCAATATCCCTGTCGGGCGGCATGCCCGACAGATCAGTAGGAAACACATCTGTATACTCACGAACTACATGAACAAAATCAACAATGGGAGTCTCAGCACTAACATCCCTCACAAAAGCCAAATAAGACAGACATCCTTTCTCTACCATACGCTGAGCCTTCAGGTATGAAATCACCCTACAAGGCACAAAATCAATAGAACCTCTCCACTCGACTCTCGGACATCCCGGCATCGCTAAGGTCACGGTCTTAGCGTGACAATCAAGAACAACATGACACAGAGATAGCCAATCCATGCCTAATATCACATCAAAGTCAACCATGCTAAGCAATAGCAGATCCACTCGTGTCTCCAGACCCCCAATAGATATAATACATGACTGATACACTCGGTCCACAATAATGGTATCGCCCACCGGAGTCAACACATGAACAGATGTGACTAAGGACTCGCGGGGCATATCTAGAAACTGGAAATATATGATGAAACATAAGAATACATGGAACGAAGATCAAATAAGACTGAAGCATCTCGGTGACAAACTGAAACAATACATGTGATCACTGCATCTGAGGCCATAGAATTTGGTCTGGCTTGAAGTGCATAGAAACGGGCCTGACCTCCATCGGATCGACTTCCCCCCCTAGGGCGGCCGCCAACTGCCTGACCCCCACCCCTTACTGCTTGGGCGGGTGGTGATGTAACTGGAGCTGATGTCGAGGGCTGACCCTACTGCTGAGATGGACCCCCAAGAAAACGAGGACACTGCCTCCTCATATGCCCACACTCTCCACACTAGTAACAACTCCCCGCTGCTAGAGACGAGGATTGAAGGGAACCCCTAGAACCAAGGTAACCTCTGGAAGAATCAGGCATAGATGAGCCCTGAACTAATGGTGCTTGAGATGAACTCTAGGTAGGAAGAGCACTGAATGATGGGTGCCCCTGATGAGAACTGTGAGGAGCACGACCAGCAGATCCCCAACGATAACCTGAGCGGCCCGACTGAGCCTGCCTGAATGGACAGCCCCTGTCGTGCTGGAACTGCCCCCTGAAGGAACACCACCAAAGCTACCTGATCCTCGAGGCCTCTTGGCCTACCTCTTATCTCGCTCCTGGCGACGAACCGACTCAATCTTTTGGGTAATATCAACAACCTGCTCAAAAGTAGCACGCGATACTCTCTCTGTGGTCATAAGAATATCAAGCTGATACGAGAGGCCATCCACAAACCGCCTGATCCTATCTCTCTCTCTTTAGGGAATAACCAAATAGCATGACGGGCAATCTCCGAAAACCTCATCTCATACTGTGACACTGTCATTTTACCCTGATGCAGCTACTCGAACTGCCTGTGCAGCTCCTCTCTGCGGGACTGTGGAACATACTTCTCTAAGAAGAGAGTGGAAAACTGCTGCCAAGAAAGGGGCACTGCACCAACGGGCCTATGCCTCTCATAAGCCTCCCACCAAGTAAATGCAGCTCCTGAGAACTGGAAAGTAGTAAACGAGACCCCACTGGTCTCCAATATCCCTGTCGTACGAAGCATCCTCTGACACTTGTCCAAGAAACCCTGGGCATCCTCGCCCTCAGCACCACTAAAAGTCGGAAGCTGAAGCCTCTCAAATCTCTCCAACCTGCACTGCTCTTCGTCAGCCATAGCTGGAACCACAAAATCCTGGGCTGGTGTAACCGACTGAGCTGGGATTGCCTACGGGGTTTGAAGCCCCTGAATAACCTGCTCAGGTGTACGGGCAGCTGGAGTCTGAGTGCCTCCCCCGACCTGAGAAGTAGCGGCTGATGTAGGAATAGCGACTGCCTAAGCAAGACTGGTGCTTGCAGTCAGAATCTGGGCCAAGGTCTCCTGAAGACCCGAAAAATAATAGGAACAACTGGTGCCTGAGCTGGTCCCGCTGAAGCATCTGTGGTTGGGACCTGATCTGGAACAATAGGTGGGTCTATGGGTACCGCTCCCGTAGCATCGCAGGCTACACCTCTACCTCTACCACAGCCTCGACCCCTCATGGGTCTCACTGGTAGATGATCCCCTTGATCGGTAGCGCGTGTCCTCACCATCTGTGAGAGAATGAAACAATAGAAGTTAGTTGTCGGAATCAATAGATTTGCACGACAAGAATTCAAGAATGTGAGATTTTCCTAAGGATTCGGCAGCCTCTTGAAGATAAGTACAGACGTCTCCGTACCGATACGCAAGACTCTACTGAATCTGCTCATGACTGGTGAGTCATATGTAACCTATGTTATGATACCAACTTGTCACGACCCAAAATCTATAATGGTCGTGATGGCGCCTATCGTGGTACTAGGCTAGCCAATTTACTGAACATAATACAAGGAACTTTCCATTTAGAACAATAACGTAATTTTATCAAAATCTTACGCGTTTAAATATTTCACAAATGCGGATAAGAAATGAAAATATCTGAACCAAAAATTCCCAAAACCCTGAGCCAACAGTCATGAGCAACTAAATGGAACACAAGATCTGACACGATTTCCTTAATACATCAAGTCTAGAAAAATGTAAATATCAACAAAATGAGAAGGAGAAGGGTGGGGCTGCGAACGTGGTGCAGCTACCTCACAATCTCCGACAACTGCTCCACTGGTGAGGAATCGAATCTCACTCGATCCGGCACCTAGATCTGCACACAAGGTGCAGGAAGTAACGTGAGTGCACCAACTCAGTAAGTAACAAATATAAATAAGGATTTGAGTGCAGTGACGAGCTTTAAACATCATGTAAATTCATATAATAATCATCAATGGAAATTAACAAATCAAGTCAGGGATCTACGTCCCGAAAGTTTTATAAAACTCCAGTTTTCCTTTTCTAGATTTCATATAAAACATTGGTTCAACATTTATCGTTTAGAGGAAAAAGTGTAAAGAAGAGTGAAAACAGTAGTTTCGTAGCAAATAAGCCCCTCCGGCACAGTGTCACTAACAAATAAAGCCTTTCGGGAAGGCCTCTCAGTCACTCATGACTCATCTTTCGTCAATCAGCACTCACGCTCAATAGGTGCCATTTAATAACCACTGCAGTATATATATATATATATATATATATATATC